>JADRCD010233202.1:0-34600 GCA_019843815.1 Montemys delectorum | reverse complement strand
AGGGTATCTATTTGTTCTTACTCAGCTGCATCACGGCAGCTGCTAGTAACCAGTCTGTTGATTAGCAAAGCAACCTTGCCCCAAAAGCATATCTCTATCCCAGGCTTCATTCCCAGCTGCGTGATTAGTGTCTGCCTGTTCATTAGCAAATTAAAGTGAAAGGAGCTGTGATCCAAATTAAAGTGAAAGAGGCTATGATCCTGTAAGTATGGATGGACTCAGCCAAGGACTTTATAACCTTAAAGTCCAAAGGCTCATGAAAACGCTGACCCTGTGCATCTTGAAAAACTGGATAAACAAGTGACAATTCAGTTCTAACTGTAGGGTTGATAGTAGGCCCTGTATCCAACTCTCCTTTTCTGACTTTTCCGAATGCTCCTCTTTTATTTGCTCTAATGCTGCCTGTCCTTTCTTTACTGCTTTACAACACCTTTGATCTTCTAGACACCCCCTGATTAGCATCCATACTGGTCTAACACTGCTCTTAAGCATCTCCTGCTCCCATGCAATTCCACCTTTTGAATTGGTTTGCAGGGTTATAAGGCAAAAACAGGCCACCAGAATAACAGTGAAAACAAGTAGATGCAGCATTGTAATTATGACCACAGCAGCTATTGGTGGCATACCCAAAAACAAGGTCATTACCTCCTTTTTTCTAGCGTCTTACTCGTCACTTGCTTGCCGATTTACCTCGGACTTTCGATTCCTCTTTTTCCCAAGAACTTTCGAAGCTCTGGCCCTACTTACCGGACACTTACCGATCGATCGCCATCTCTTTCCGAAAACCTTTCTTTAGTTCACTTCACTGCGAAACTTTATTGCTCCGACCCGGAGTCTTTATAGCCTCTACTTCTGAGGACCTTATTGTCCCTTCTTACCTGGGAACTTACTGATCGATCGCTCTGTCCACTAAGAGTTCTGGAACCTTACGAGACGCTTATCCGCATATTTATCCCTGTCGGGGCCATCGTTATGTGGCACGCCAACCCTGCCCAGCAGGAATTAAGACATGACACAACCGGTTCCTTCTCTTAGCGGTTTACTCAGGATACTTTACAGGCAGCATTGTGGAGAGGTGAGCCCGAGATTCCTACTCGGGCACAGCTTATATCCTAGTAGGAGCCCATGAACTCATGCCACGTGTCATCTCCCCATAGGCCAGGGAAGATCATGCCACTCAGAAGCACAACCTACAAGCCAAATCAGGTGTTGTTTATCTCAGAGCTCTCAGCTAGCCTTCGCCATCTTTAGGGTGTGGTTCAGACAGCTCTCTACAGTTTAGTTCATTGTCATCATGACAAGGAACATGGTCACATGCAGACAGACATGGTACTGGAGAAGTAGCAGAGAGTTTGGTTTCTTTTGTTTTTGTTTTTTTGTTTTTTGGTCTTTTTGTTTTGTTTTGTTTCGAGACAGGGTGGCTCTGTGTAGCCCTGGCTGTCCTGGAACTCACTTTGTAGATCAGACTGGCCTCTGCCTCCCAAGTGCTGGGATTAAAGGCATGTGCCACTACTGCCGGGTGTAGCTGAGAATTTTATATCTTGCTCTGCAGGCAGTAGGAAGAGAAATACTCCGGGCTTTGAGTAGGAGTTTTGAAACCTCAAGGACCACCACAGTGAGACATATTTTCTGACAAGGGCACAGATCCTAATCCTTTCTTTTTTTATTACACACACACACACACACACACACACACACACACACAAATTAAGCAATAATTTAAACCGTTTACAGAAAAATAGTGATGGTAAAGTCCCTTTGTTTCCCCTTGTGTCTCCTTGTGTAACCACAAAAAATTTATTAAAACTAAGAAATGATATGATACATTCTTTTGGATATTAGAGTTTCCCTACAAATCTTCAGAATTTCTTTCAGGATTCAGAGGTTGCCACATGCATTCAGAAATTGCTTTCTTTGTCTCCTGTGGTTTGTGATTTATTATTATTATTATTATTATTATTATTATTATTATTATTATTTTATTATTATTATTATGTCTTCTTTCTTATGCCTAGTTAGATACATTTGAAAAGTACAGGTCTCAGACAAGAGGGGCTGATACAGGGATGAATCAGAGAATAGTTGAGTTGAACCAGGGAGCCAGAATTCATGGAGCCATTATTCAGCAGTATGTCTCAGAGGCTAAAAACATCCTAGGTTGGATGCTGAACCCTTCTGGGCTTGGAGAAGACTAGACTGTAGGGAGCAGAAGCTTCCAGGCCTAGGCCTAGGGGTAGTTAGACCAGAGAAGGAAATACTCTGAACTCAGCCCAAGCTCTTTGTAGAGGCTGGTTATGGCTCTCATCTCATCCCTTCCTTAGAGGGGAAAAAAAGGGACATTTTTATTTACACATGTAGGTGACAACAACCTAAAAAACTTAGTGAGTGCATGCCCTCCTACAGAAAGATAATACTGTGGTTTTGATATTTCCCACTGAATGATACTTTTTCTTTTTTTATTGAATATTTTATTTTTTTACATTTCAAATGTTATCTCCTTTCCTGGTTTTCCCTCAGGAAACCCCCTATCCATTTCCCTTCTCCTGCTTCTGGGAGGGTACACCACCACCCACCCACCCACCCACTCCCACCTCCGCACCCTCACATTCCCCTACACTGAGACATAAAGCCTTCACTAGACCAAGGACCTCTCCTCCATTGATAAGGCCATCCTCTGCTACTCTTCAGTTGGTGGTTTAGTCCCTGGGAGCTCTGGGGGTTAGGAGGAGGGTCCTGGTTGGTTCATAGTGTTGTTCTTCCTATGAAGTTGCAAATCCCTTCAATTCCTTCAGTCCTTTCTCTAACTCCTCCACTGGGGTCCTCCTCATTATCAGTCCAATAGTTGGCTGCCTCTGTATCTGCCTCTGTATCTGTCAGGCTCTGGCAGAGCCTCTCAGGAGACAGCTATATTAGGCTCCTGTCAGCAAGCTCTTCTTGGCATCACAATAGTGTTTGAATGTTTTCATATGAGATGGATCCCCAGATGGGCAGGCAGTTTCTGGATGACCTTTCCCTAATCCTTTCAAATAGTACTACTCCTTTGTGACCAAATAGTCAAGTCTTAGAGCCTATGGGGTCCATTCTCATTCAAACCACCATATCCATTGTAGGTCAATCAGTACCCAACCCCTAGAGCACTTGGGCAACACACATTGTCTGGATGGGAAGAGAAAGAGGAAGAGAAAGAGGAAAGAGGAGCGGAGAGGAGAGGAGAGACAGAGAGGCAGAGACACAGGGAAACAGAGAGACAGAAAGAGCAATAAGTTGGAGAATTATGAGTGTAGTATATTGATTACTGTCTTTTCTATACTTAGCAACAAATTTTAAATAAATAGAATTCCAAGAAAGTCTGAATAATGATCTGTGGGCACCATTCCACTGTGGGTTTCCACACAACAATTTTGTTAAATGCCATTAAATTGTTTGCATCTGGTTTGGGTTCTGTAAAACAAGCGTAGGTTAAGAACTGTGGGTATTGGGATGAGCTGTCCTTTAGAAGCTGCAATTTCCAAGCTGAAATTACTTCAGTTAATCCCACACAAACCACATTCCTGGGGGCCATTTTAAACTGTTTCAAACAGATTGAGACTCCCTTCCAGAGATTCAGCTCAGATTTTTGATGCAATATCTTCTTCATCTTACAGGAGTTATCCTGTTTTTCATGTGCTGCTAGTAGAATTTTAAAACATTTAATGTAGCCCAGACTAAGCTGTTACATCTGCAGATGTGAAGGAAATCAAAGATGCCCACATGAAAAAGCTGTTACCATGCACAGATAGTAATTCCAGGAATTCTTTCAATAATCAAATAATTTTAGTGGATTTTGTAAAGGAGCTCTTTTTGTACTTCAAAAACATTGTTACATGCTTTACTTTCTTTACTATTATATATATGTGTATATATATAATCTGCAAATTGTAAAATGTATATATAATGTGTATATATACATATATAAATTATCTACAAATTGATAAAGTAAATTACTATAAGTTGAACTAAGCCTATAGTTGTGATAAACTGATATTTTAATATACTCAATAAACATGTAATTTTAAATCTAATTATAGAACACAAAAATATCCATTTCAGCAGAACTTGAAAAAACTTGATTGTTGTATATTTAGAATTTAAATATAAAATACATTCGCTCCCTTTTTCTTTGTGTGTGTGTGTGTGTGTGTGTGTGTGTGTGTGTGTGTATGTGTGTGCATGTTTGCATGTATGTGATTGGGCCCTTGTATGCTCATGCAGAGGCCATTAGATATCCTTTGCTATTACATTCCATACATGCTCTTAAGACAGGAGCTCACACTGAATCTGGAGCTCAGTTTTTACTCCTGAACTCTGTGGTCAGTAAATCTCAGTGACTCTCCTGCAACTCATCTCCAAGTCCTGATTTTACAAGTGCATGCATGAATGGCTCATCTTTCTTCTCTCCATAGGTTCTGGGCATATGATTTCAGACTCTCATGCTTATACAGTGAGCACATTTTCCCACAGATCCACCTCCTCAGCCCCTCAGTCACAAGTTTTTACTCTTAGATGTGAAAAGTAAACTCCATAAGATTACAAAAAATGTGTCCATATTCATCACTTTAAGATTAATGTACAGTAAAATATCTGGTGTATTTAGAATACAGTGCTTAGTACGTGATTAAGAATAAAAGGAATAGGGCTAGAGAGATGGCTCAGAGGATAAGAGCACTGACTGCTCTTCCAGAGGTCCTGAGTTCAGTTCCCAGCAACCATTTGATGGCTCACAACCATCTGTAATGGAATCTGATGCCCTCTTCTGGTGTATCTGAAGATAGCTACAGTGTACCCACATATATCAAATAAATAAAATCTTTAAAAAAAAATAAATAAAAGGAATGTTTGCTGGTATCATATAATATAGAAATGTATGTTATTGGAAATGAAAGATTTTAAGATATTTCCTTATCATCCACACATGGATGTAATGTGTTTGCTTTCTATTTACTCTTCTCCCTTGTCTATTTTGTAATTAGTTCCCCACCCCCACCATTTCCATCCATCCTTTAGGTTTTGTCTCTCTCTCTTTTATTTTAATGCCCACAGAGTCCATTTACTATTGCTTATGTGTACGTGGGTGTGGATTCATCTATGAAAGGATGGGTAGCTCCTCTCAGAGGAGTAAATCTGAATAAACTAACTTCTCCTCTCACATTAATCATGTCTTGCCTCATAATCTGGTGGCACTTCCTGAGACACTCTCTCATCCATGATGGGATTTTGGCTGGTTTGATTTTTGTGAAGTTCTATGCATGTGTTTCCAGCCATTGCAGTTTCTTGTGCTTACTGTCAAGTTCATCATATGTTTTAAGTACAGTCAACCACTCCCACTGATTCTCAGATTTTTTTCTTTTGCTCTTTCTTTCTTTTCTTTCTTTTCTCTCTTTCTCTCTCTTTCTTTCTTTCTTTCTTTCTTTCTTTCTTTCTTTCTTTCTTTCTTTCTTTTTTGAATCCCCATTCCTTAATGGTCCATGAGCCTAGGAGAAGGATGAAATACAGAGAGTCCCATTTGGGTAGAGCATGCCACAGTCTCAGATTCTCTGAATACCAACTAGATGTTGATCTCTGCTAATCATCTTGAACTACCAAAAAAAAAAAAGCTTCTCTGATGAGGGCTATATCTCCCCTAAGTGATATTAGACAGATAAACAGCTACAGGTTTTTGACTGAAATAAAAATACCAGGCATAACATAGTTTTGATTTTAGGAGACTTCAAATAAATCAGGAAGTGAGGGATTTTCATAATGTTTATGCGACTATCACACCAGTGTTCACATCTTACCAGAGCAGGAATTACTGTCATTCACAGAGTTCTAAACTTGGTAAGGCCGATGAGTTTTATTTCCTGCACATTGAGTATTATCCAGTAAGAATGATGCTTCCAGGTTGGTTCCAGCTTGATTTCTTCCATGTCCTGTGATCCAGGTATGTGTATTCCTCAGCAATAAGGTTTTTATGTTCATGCCTAGAGGACAACCAAGACCAACCTCAATATCCTGTAATGTGGAGTGTGTCAATAGAAACTCACTGACCAATATTTTGAAAAGAAGTGAATTATACCTGTCACAAGGCTTTTTGTTTGGTAGCCAATGATATCTTAGTGTTATACACACACACACACACACACACACACACACACACATATAACCATATATATATATATATACATATATATGTATATATGTATATGTATATATGTATATATATATGTATATATATATGGTTACTATTGTAGGGACAGTACAACACTAAGATATATTACATTATTGTCTTATTTTATCTTATAATATTATAAAATATATAATATTTTAGGAAGTTTCTGCAGCAGAAGATTTACAGGGGCATATTCTAATATATTTGTGTAAATTATATTTCCTAGTACTTCCTCCTTGTCTTAATTAGACTATATTTTCACGAGATGAGTATGACCAATTTGTAGAGACAAATACTATATATATATATGTATATCAAGTCATATATATATATATATATATATATATATATATATATATCTCAGATCACAGTTCATTGAAAGAAGCCAAGCCAAAAAGTCAAAGCAGGAACCTTGGGGTATGAATTTTTACAGGGTAAAGAGAAGAATGCTGCTAACTAACCTGTTCCATATAGTTTGCTCAGTCTATTTCTTATATCACCCAGGAACATTTACCCAACTCAGGCTGGGTACTTCCACCATAATCATTAACAACAACAACAACAACAACAACAACAACAACAACAACAACAACATAAAAAGCCCTACAGACATTCCTACAATCAGGATGATTGAAGCATTTTTGAAACATTTCCTCTATTGAGGTACCTTCTTCCAAAATAACTATATCTTGGGTCAATTTGACCCATCCACAAAAAAATAAATAAAAAATAAAAAAAATAAAAAACCAAAACACAAAAATTAAAAAAGAAACACCAAAACAACAACAACAACAAAACTGACACGTGTACTCCTCTACTCAGGCCTTCCTTCCCTGATCCATTTATTCCTTCCCATTCCATTATTCTATCTTTTCTCTTCTTGTAAGAGCTGTTCTATCCTCCCTTGTTGCATTTCTTTCTTTATATATATATATTTTTAATTTACAGACAAGTTCATAGATTCACTATGACACTTACATTGGCCTGCCTGCCTGCCCCAACCTTTGTACCTTTCCATTTCCATTAGTTGTCTTTTATAATTTCATTTTTGGTGTATTATATAGGTTTGCCTGTTCCTCTTTTTTTATAAACACTCTCTCACTCTCATTTGCTTTTTTTTTAATACTATGACTCTGACCTACATTCACTCCCACATACACACACAAACACACCCACACATACACACACACACACACACACACACACGGGAGATAACTAATGTGCAGTATCTATTTTTCTCAAGTTAAGTAAGTTAATCTAATAGTGTCTAGATTCATACTTTTGCTTGTAAAACATAATATTTTTGATTTTCTTTATGGCTGAATACAGTTTTACAATGCATATCATTATTTCTCCATGCATTCATATGATGGCTTATTCATGCTCAGGCTTATTCAATTCCCCTGATATTATGAATTCAGCAATAATGAACATCAATGTGAAAATATATGTCAGAGATTTTGTGATCTTTGAATATATGTCAAGAAATGGAATCCCTGGGTGATATGGTATTTATAGTTTTCATGTTTTAAGAGAACAGATGCTGACTTCTTAAGTGGTTGTACCACTTTAAACTCTACTAACAATGAAGGAAATCTTTGCCAGCTATTCTTGAGACAAAAGATTAATATCTCACAAATATTAAAACTTTGGCAATAAATCCAAACTATTAAATGACTACAACTTTACATATTTAGATTTGTTTGCACGTAAATAATGTTTTCTAGACTATACTTAATATAATTAAAAACACAAAGTCTGTTGTTTTTCCATGAAATAAGATGCTTACAGAAGATGTGGCAAGAAGTGTATTATCAAATAAGTTTACTTTATTATGTCCTAGAAATACTAGGGAACTCTTAAACAATAACAGAAAAAAATTGAAATGAACACGAAATATTGCTATACACTATTTTTCCTTTTAGAATCTGTGTCTGTTTGTGTTTGTGTGAGTATGTGTGTATATTTGTGTGTGTGTATGTGGATATACACACATACAATACATCCCACAGCACATACATGAAGGTCAGAAAACACCTTTGTTCATTCAGTCCTCTCCATTAATCTTTACATGGCATCTGAGAATTTAAATCAAGGCACCAACTTGGACAGGAAGTGCTGAATCATGTCTCTGCTCAGATATCCCTACTTATAATTTGTGCTACTAAAGTATCTGAGGAAATACATATTGACATAGATTTATTCTTTTTTCATTATTTCTTCATTAGCTGCCCCAACTGAAGAAAAGTGAGAGAAGTAGTGGTTTGCTTTTCCTGCAATTTCACAGACCAGCTCAACATTGCTTGGGATCAAAGTTGCAGCAACTAGAAACATCTGCTCACACCACATCTGTGCTCATTTGCCAGTTTGTCTGTGCTACATTTGTTTTCCTATTCACTTTAGGATCTTGGCCATGACAAGAGTGCCACCCTGAGTATGTTTTGTCTTCATACATCAATCAACTTAAGTAAGACAATCTTCACAGACATGCCCAAAAATGCCAACCAAATGTAGGTAATCTTTCATTGACAGTCTTTTCTCAGGTGTATAATTGTGTCACTTTGATAATTGAAGCTATTATCACACCATGCTATTACATAAACCAACAAATAATCATATCCTAAAATTGATATGTTCTTACATAACTCTATTTCACATTTTTTGTTTTAGTTTTGAAGTTTATGTCTTGATTCATTATTTATAGCAATTGGAAGAATATGCATACTGTCAGAGAATATCTGTTGTCTTGTCAATATGGCTTCTGCTAAGATTACTGAATATCACTCCATTTGATATGATGTTGGTTATTGGTTTGCTGTGTATTGCTTTTATTATATTTAGTTATGTGTCTCAAATTCTTGATCTCTCCAAGACTTTTAACATGAAAGGGTGTTGTATTGTGTTACAGGGTTTTTCAGCATCGAATGAGATGATCATGTGGTTTTTTTCATTGATTTTTATTTTATAGTAGATTACATTGATAGAGTTTCATATATTGGGCCATTCCTGCATCCCTGGGATAAAGTCTACTTGATTGTGATATATGATGTTTTTGATGGATTCCTGGATTTGGTTTTCAAGAATTTTATTAAGTATATTTGTGTTGATGTTTATAGGCAAAATTAGTGGGAAGCAGACCCATTCTTTGTTGGGTCTTTGTGTGGTTTAGGTGTCAGAATAACTGTGGCCTCATAGAAAGAATTAGGTAGTATTACTTCTATTTCTATATCTCCAGAATAATTTGAGGAGTATTAGTATTAGCTCTTTGTTAAAACTCTAGTAGAATTCTGTCATAAAACCATTTGGACATGGGCTTTTTGGTTGGGAGGTGTCTTAGTCAGGGTTTCTATTCCTGCATAAACATCATGACCATGAAGCAAGTTGGGGAGGAAAGGGTTTATTTGGCTTACTTCCACATTGTTGTTGATCACCAGTGGAAGTCAGGACTGGAACTCAAGCAAGTCAGGAAGCAGCAGCTGATGCAGAGGCCATGGAGAGAGACGTTTCTTACAGGCTTGCTTCTCCTGGCTTGCTCAGCCTGCTCTTATAGAAACCAAGACTTCCAGCCCAGGGATGGCACCACCCACAAGGGGCCCTACCCCCTTGATCACTAATTGAGAAAATGCCCCACAGCTGGATCTCATGGAGGCACTTCCAGAACTGAACTGAAGCTCCCTTCTCTGTGATAACTCCAGCCTGTGTCAAGTTGACACACAAACCCAGCCAGTACAGGAGGTTTTTTTAAGGAGTTTTTATTTGTTATATTTGGGGTTATGGGACTGTTTAGATAGTTTATCTGATCTTGATTTAACTTTGGTATGTGACATCATCCATTTTTTCTAGACTTTACAATTTTGTCAACTATAAGCTTTTGTAGTAGGATCTGTTGTTTCTGTTGTTATGTCTCTAATCCTACTTAGAAGTGGGGACAAAATAATCATGGGAGGCAGAGAGTAGGAGGGACTTGAATGTAAGAGAGGAGGGATAGGGGAAATTCAGGCAGGATCACATATGATGGGAGACAGAAGAGAAGTCCAGAGGACCAGAAGAATGAATGGAAATATGCAGCTGCCATTGGGGGTGGGGGAAAACCTCTAGAAAGTTCCAGAGACCTGAAATGGAAGAAGCTCTCAGGAGTCAATGTGGGTGGCCTTAGCTGAAATTTCCAACAGTGAGTAGAGGGAACCTGAAGAGACCACCTCCAGTAATTAGACAGGAGGGAGTTACAGCAGAGGGATGTGGATACCAACCCACCTTCAACATTTTGACCCAGAATTGTTCCTGTCTAAAAGAAATACAGGGACAAAAATAAAGCAGAGACTGAATAAATGGCCAACCAGTGACCAGCCCAAATTGGGATCCATCCCTGATACTATGACTGATGTTATCTTGTGCTTGCAAACACCAGCCTAGCATGGCTATACTCTGAGAAGGTCTACTAGCAGCTGAATGAAACAGATGCAGACACTCACAGCCAAGTATTGGATTGGAAGTGTTCAGGGAAGGATTGAAGGAACTCAAGAAGATAACAATCCCATAGGAAGATCAACAGCCTCAACTAACCAGGATGCCTGGGAGCTCCCAAGGAGTAAGTAAGGAAGAGCATACAGGAGCTGGTCTGAGACCCCTGAAACAAGGGACTGCCTTGTCTGGCCCCAGTGGGAGAGGATATACATAATCCTGAAAAGGCTTGATGCCCCAGGGAACAGGGGGCTGTGAGGGGAGAAAGGGAGGTTGCCTGGGGAGCACTGATTCTGAGGTGAACTGGAGGTGAGAGAGGAGAAGGACTCTGTGAGGGGAGACTAGCAATGGGGGCATAATTTGGGATGTAAATAAATAAATGGTTAATTAATAGGAAATAAAAGATTATTTAAGTACTTACCAAAAGTTACAAGAATGTATACTTCAACTCTTCCATTAAATTTAATTAACTTTAATTAATTAAATTTAAAATAAGTAGGTTTAAAAAATTGCAAGTAGGAAATTGCAACCTTAACTATTATATTTTCATTTGCCAATATAACAATACTACAAGATTCAAGATCTAAGAGATACAGATGGATTTGTCTGATCCATCACTCACTAGGTGCTATTCTTGAGCAAAATGTGTGTTAGAAAGTAGTTGCTTTGTAACAAAGTCACTGAGATTCATAGAATTAAATTCATTCTCATCTCTGTCCTGAAATGAAATTGCTAAACACCCTTAAGACAGTTTATTACTCTCAGTCTTTCCAAATCCTTGTCTTTGTTCACCATAGTTACTGTGCATTTTGGACAACTAAAATTTTAAGTAGCATACTATAAAAGTCACCAACTGAATCAAATTATGTATTGAGTAAGTCAGAGTGATTATTGACTTTTAGAAGCCTATGCCTTAACTAAGTCTACCATGTGTAATACATAAAAATACTATACAGCTCAAAGCCAAGAGTAACAAGCTGAGAGAATTTTAGCAACCTTAATAGCAATTGCCTATGTTCACACACTCCTTCATTTTAACTTTGATCAAAACCTGGCTCTCTGATTAGATCTTATTTTGTAGTCATGTTGCCCATTGCTCTCATAGCCCAATTATTCTGTTATTGGCAGTGATTCATAATGCTTATTAAAATTTATGGCTTAGTAACTCCTTTTAAATTGGAGGATTAAGAATGCCGTGTTCTCAATACCCATTATTAAATCTCTTCTTACCTAAAGCCTTCTAGCATAAAATCATTTGTAAAAACCTACCTCACTTATTAGCATTGAGTAAGCAGCAATTTGGTTCTGTAATGGTATGGTTTCTTAAGTGTGTAATCACTTTAAAAATGGAAAATTATTTTCTTGTTATGTTCATTATACTTGTTTCTTGCCAGATGAAAACATTTTTCTATATATTTCAGAAATCTGTTCTTTTCAACATTTGAGTTATAATATCCATTAAGTGCTTATTTTCTTCTAAGAAAATAATTTGAAAAATTTTCAGACACTATAGAATGTGTTTTCTCAAACTCATTCATATTCTTGTTCACCCTATATGCCCCATCATAATCTTTCTCGGATTCATATTTTTAAATCTACAGAATCTAGTTGGCAGCACTAGTATATGCATGGGTGTAAGATCATCTATTATATCATATTTAGCCTCTTGAGACCACATGTCAGAAGAATATTAACTTTTTCTCTTCCAGCAGCCATTTGATGTCAATAGATACAATCAGGTATCCCAAAAGAAGAATGATTTAAGGGAAAAACTTTCCCTCAGGTAAATTTAACCATATTTCCCCTTCTTGCTGCAGAAGCTACTGGAAAAATTAATCCATGACCTCATAGAATGAAACAAGTGGATTTTGTAAACAGAAAACAGGCTCTGCTGTACTGTGAAACCCAATTCTTTAATGATCTATAATTTGTCCTTCTATTTATCTCCTTCTTCACTATTTCCTCAGTATTCTCAACTAGAGTCTCCATTCACCACCACATTCCCCACCTCCAAGCATTTTTATGGGATTGAAGTTGCTGTTTTTTCCTTACCTGGACTTTCCAGGTCTAGATTATGTATTTCTGGATATTTCTGATACTTTGACTTTTACTTTATGTTCAACTCTGAGAACACCATCTTTTGAAGACTATTATTCTATATACCAACTCTCAGATATATCATTTATATTATATTTAATTTTTGTCAGAACAACTTTCTAAAAGGACTTCTGAAATTTCATTCCCACGATTAGGCTGCCTTCAAAGATTAAAAGCACAGTCTATTGTAAGACTGTCATCACAAACATTGGCTTTAAGTTTAGGGGCTGCTAGGACTCATCTGTATTCAAATGATCTGGTTTCTATTTTGGAAGGTTCCAATAGCTTCTTAATGTAGGCCAATGATTCTACTGCTAGAATAAATGATGAAACTAAGTAAAGTGCTATACAGATAATTATTTTACTGCAGAAGGGGGTGGGTGGGTACAAATAAGAATCAGCCACAGGAAAACCAGGACAGGATATATGGGGATTTCTAATTGCAAACCAACTATCTCCATATTCCATCAGAGTCAGCAGGATTCACAGATCTCCAGCATCCAGAACCTACTAACCAGGTAGGTTCTCCCAAACTTTGGTGTCTAGTGTTTCTTAGAAATAAATTGTCAGGTTGCATATGAATGGCTCAGACATCTCTATCAGCTGGATATTCCAAAGATTTAGAGAGCATGATCCAGGGCTATCAAGACCAGCAAAATTCTTTTATTATGCAATTCCTACTGTGAAATGATACCATATATTTATTTTTAGTTTCCTTTTAAAAATATGTTTCTGAAGGCCAAAGAAGATTGCCTGCTTTATTATTGCAGAATAAAGCCTTTACTAAGAGGTACTCAAAATAAATATTTATGAAATGAATGAACCATAACAACATTTTGGGACTTGATAAGTCCCTGGAGGGAGAGCATTGTTTCCCAGTTGGTGCTTGGGTATATTTAGAGATGTTTGTGATAACTGCAGAATCTCTTCAAGAATATCAGGTCTGAACATATTATTTTCTGGTCTTAAATGTATGGCTGCTGATTCCTTTTACTAGGTGAATATTTTTATATTTAAGTTTATAAGATTTTATCACAACAGTCACACTTTGTACCTCAGATGGATTTTGTGAAGAACCAATGGAAGGTTTATCTGAAAAAGTATTTGAAGAAGACTTATTCTTTACAACAGTTAATAGTTGTCTTTCATTATTGGAAATACTAGCTTTGGATTGCATTAGTATTCTAGGATATAGAAATGGGACAGTCACTGAAATGAATCTACATAGGAGATGCAAAATAGATTCTCAGTGTAGACTAAAGAAGAATAATTTACAGCTATCTTGCTGTTATTTAAATTACTGAATTTTACCTAACATAATCAAACTGGATGTTTACTCTGTTGTTCAACATTATATCATAAAATCTAGAAAAAGACCTGCAGTAGAGTATGTACTCAGTTGATAACTTGGTCCTAGGTTGACAAATGGACCGGACCTCTTTATAGTGCCCAAATGTGAAGCCTCTTTGCTCTGAAGTTAAAATGTTATAAAATAAAAATCAATATGGAAGCATTTAATACATAAAGGAAAAATACTATTCTTCTAAAAATAATAAAATATACAATGATACATAAATGAAAACATTGTCTTAATTTTGCTTTTCAACCATAAAAGTAGTAAATGTGCATTTAAAATGTCTTTGAAATTACCACTCTGGAAATCAATGTGGAAGTTCCTCAGAAAATTGGAAATAGATCTACCTGAAGACCCAGTAATACCATTCATGGGAATATACTGAAAAGATGCCTCACCATGCCACAGGAGCACATGTTCCACGTTGTTCATAGTGGCCTTATTTGTAATAGCCAGAAGCTGGAAACAACCAAGATGTCCCATGATAGAAGAATGGATACAGAGATGTGGCTCATTTACACAATGGAATACTACTCAGCTATTAAGAATGAGGACATCCAGAGTTTTGCAGACAAAAGTATGGAAGTAGAAAATATAATCTTGAATGAGGTAAGTCAGACCCAAAAGGACATGCATGATATGTACTCACTAATAAGTGGATTTTAACAAAAAACAAAAAACAAAAACAAAAACAAAAACGAAACAAAACAAAAAACGAAAGAATACTCAAGATACTGCCCACATAACTCAAAATGTCAACAAGCTGAAGGTCCCAAGTGAGGATCCACAAAGGGAGAGGGAGGGAGGGAATTGGGAGGAAAAGGGGATGGAGGGGAAGGGGAACAAGATCAGGTATTGGGTGAGGGAAAAGGACTGAAGCCCTGAGGGCCAGCAGAAAGAATGGAAACGGGCAAACTCGGGAGCTTGGGAGGTAGGAGGTTGGGGGACCCTCCAGAATGGACAAGAGACCTGGGAAGTGAATGACTCTCAAGATTCAAAGGGAAGGACCTTAGATGAAATGCCCTACAGTGGGGAGAGGGAACTTTTAGAGCTCACCTCCAGCAGGAAGACAGGACATCAAGTGAAGGAGGGGGTTGCCATCCCACAGTCAAAACTCTGACCCATAATTGTTCCTGTCTGAAAGAAGTGAAGAGACAGAAACAGAGAAAAGCTTGTGGAAAAGAAGGTCAAGCAACGGGTCCAAAGTGGGATCCAGCTCAAGGGGAGGCCCGAGGCCTGATACTATTACTGAAGCTATGGAGTGCTCACAATAAGGGACCTATAATGACTATCTCTCAAAGACCCAAGAAGCACCTAAAGAGTCAAATGCAGATATTTGCACTCAATCAATAGACAGAAGCTGCTGACCCCTGTGGTTGAATTAGGGAAAATCTGGAAGAAGTTGAGGAGGAGGGCGACCCTGTAGGAGGACCAGCAGTCTCAAATAACCTGGACCCCTGAGATCTCTCAGACAATGGACTACCAACCAGGCAGTATACACCAGCTGATATGAGGCCACCAACACATATACAGCAGAGGACTGTGGGGTCTGAGAGTGTAACACCTGTTAAATCAACCACTTTCAAGTAGAAGACCACACATCAAATATTTGTTTGTTTCAAATTGGTCTTCAAGGATTAAAAAACAATGACGTTAAGTTTGGTAGTTAGAGAAGGGTTGGTGTATTTGGGAGATGTTGGGGATATGGGTCAATATAATCAAAAACTATGTGAAATTCTCAAGAAACACACACACATATGCATATATATGTGTATATATACACACATATATATGTATATATATGTATACACATATATATTACTAACATTAACATTGATTTTTATAAGAATTCACTGTTAGGTAATGCATGTCTGTATCTAGTATTATCAAATGCAATATCTGTCATTGATGAACAGTTGCTTCTGTAAAGAATCAAAGTTAGCAAGCTTCAACCTGTCTATTAAGTAAAATTTTAAATTTATATTTAATGGTACAACATTGAAAGTGATGTTGCTCTTATTTTCAAGAAGAAATCATGGGGGCAGAGGGAGGGGGGACCTGGGTGAGAGAAGGAACAGGGAAGAGCATGGGGAACATGTATAGGTATTGGTGGCAAGAACAGTACTAAAGCCCCAAAGGCCAGCAGAAAGAATGGAAACAGATGACCTTGGTAAGCAGGAGAGGGAAGGGAGACCCTCCAGAATGTACCAGAGACCTGAGAGGTCAGAGACTCTCAGGACTCAAAAGAAGAGACTTTGAATGAATTGCTCTCCAGTGGGGAGAGGTGATTTCCATTGGAAGGAGGGTCAGGACATCAAATAGAGGCATGAGGTTGCCAATCCATAGTGAAAGTCTCTGATCCAAAATTGTTCCTGTCTGAAGAAACTGCAGGGACAAAAGTGGAGAAAGGAATGAGAGAAAGGAGGTCCAGTAACAGGCACAAATTAGAATCCAGCTCAAGGGAAGGCCTCAAGGCCAGATATTATTACTGATACTATAGTGTGCTTACAGACAGGAGCCTAGCATGGCTGTCCTCCAAGAGACACAACAAACAGCTAAAAGAGTCAGAGGCTCTTACACCCAACCAACCAACAGACAGAAGCTGGGGAACCCCTTGATTGAATTGGGGGAAAGGTGGAAGAAGCTGAGGAGGAGGGCAGCCCCATGGGAAACCAGCAGTCTCAACTGACCTAACTATCTGAGATCTCTAAGACATTAAGCCACCAACTAGGCAGCAAACACCTCATGGTCCCCAACACATATACAGCAGAGGATGCATGGTCTGGCCTCAGTGAGAGACTTGAGGCCCCAGAGAATTGGGAGGTATTGTAGGGTAGGGGTGGAGAGCTGAGGACATCATCTTGAAGTCAGGTTGGGGGAGGAATGGGATGGAAAAAAGTCATCAGGGGACAAACCAGGAGTGGGATGAAGAATGGTCTGTAAATATGGATTAAAGAATTAAAAATAAGGCTGGGTGGTGGTGGCGCACGCCTTTAGTCCCAGCACTTAGGAGGCAGAGGCAGGAGGATTTCTGAGTTCGAGGCCAGCCTGGTCTACAGAGTGAGTTCCAGGACAGCCAGACTATACAGAGAAACCCTGTCTCAAACAAACAAACAAACAAACACACAAACAAAAGAATTAAAAATAAAACAGAAAGTTTGTGATTCAAACTATGTTTATGACATCTAAAGACAGTAAGCGTTAAGGTCTCTCTAATTGTTTCAGTTATAACCACTAGACATTGGGAGTGGCTGCTTTTCATAAAATTATAAGCTAAGTACAGCAAGATACTCACCCATAACTGTCTTGACATCACGGAAAATAAGAGAAACAAGAAATGTGAAAAGCAGTCATCAGCAAAATCCAATGAGCAAGTATTGAAAGAAGCAGTATCTTTCAGAAGGATTGTCCTGGGGAAAGGCTCTGTGGAGAGGATGGAGTAGAAGCCCACATTTAACTGCTGAGAAAATTACATTAAGGCAGTATTGTTAGAAAAATTGTACACCTCATTGAAGGGATTGAAAATCTTGAAATACTCTCTCTGAAGGCTTACATAGAGCATCCTAAATAAATAGTCAAACAGCAAGTGGAAGTTTCTTTCAAGAACACTGTAATAGGCACTTCAGAAGGTATTCTGAACAACTCAACACTTCTCGTTGCTAGGAGAAAAGAAGAGCCTTATAAAGTAAGTAAGTAAACATTTCAAAGATGGAATAATGCAAAATCTCTAGTTAGGAAACAGTGGACATATAACTTTACTTAGAAAGGAATCACTGTGGAAGTATTTAGCTGAAGGGAAAGCCAATGACTGTAAGAATAAAAAAGGAGAGATCAGACAGCATAAAATTTATTGAAATGGTGCTCCAGTTGATTTGAGGGTGGCCAGATTAGGTATGCTTTCTAACCAAGAATAATGCATATAACAGAAAATCTGGAAGCTTTGGTATGTAGACATAAGATGAATGGACATTTTAATTTAATTTCAGCAAACATTCGTTGACTCTGCTACATGCCAAACATTATTCAGAACCACTGGAACCACAAATAGAATGACTTATGGATTTGGTTCACAGAAAATTTGTGGTGGCACGTGTGTACCTCCCCCCCACACACACATACATATACACGCCCACAGAGTTCAGAACATGCAACTCTACTAAAACCTTATAAAATCTATTTAGAGCCCTTTTGGCTACAATGCCACTTTCCAAAACCAGTGTGTTCTCCAGTGGCATTCTTAATGTGTATTCTTATACCCACAGATAAGTATATCTCACCACTAATACAAGAAACTCGTACTTGGAGCAGATGGAGAGCATTATAGAAAGCCACAACTGGCCCACGTACAGAGAACAGCTGACAATGAGGTGCCTCACTTCAACTGATATATCTGCAACACAAGCTCATCACCTAAGGCTCAAGGACAAAGGCAGAACAAAGAAGAGAAAAATTTTAAGATCCAGATAGGAAAAACATTAGCTACAAAATTGTATCATTTATTTCCAACACAGAAGCAGTACCAAAACAAGAGCTGAAAAATGAGAACACTCCTTGCCATAGCCTGTTGGATGGGGAATCCCACAAGGTCCCACTTCTAGATGAAGATCTACAGGCAATGGATGATTCTGAGAAGGGGAGAATTTCTTTTCCCTTGGTTTTCCACTACCAAGGGATTATCCATAAAGCATATACATATGAGCAGTACTAAACAGCTTCATCAGCTTTTGTATATGTACATGCCTATACACAATAGGAGGGAGACGAACAACCATGTTAAATTCACACAGGTTAAACTTTTACAAATTAAAAAAAAAAATTCACTAATAGACATTTTTTTCTCCTCAGAATCTAGTGGGTTGAGTGAAAATTTCAATAAATAATCATTTAATGTATATATAATTGAGTAGAGAAATCCCAGAAAAGACAGCAATTAATTCTGCATAAGGAACTCTGCTGGGTTCAATAGAGCTTCACATGTGAATTTGTTTTTTGTGAGATAAAATATTATTTATAAACATTCAGAAAAGGCAGAGCATCTGAGAATCAGAAATGGTAATCTACAAAATAGGTGCAAATTTTTCTGTTATGATTAGAAAATAGTATTTGATATAGTTTACTGAACAATAAATTGCATACAGATACAGAAAGTTTTGTGGTTGATTCTGATGTGAACGTGTAAATTGAAGCCAGATTCTAAATAATGACCTGTATTCTCACACAGTCTAGTTTAACCTACATAAATGGAGATTTGAGCAATTTATTAGTTTCTACATATAAATGCTTAATGTTTTTGAATGATCAGTTTTTTAGGATATGTTAATCACAACTAACCACGTGGCAAACACTGGTAAGTATTAGGACACAATACAAGCAAGAAATAAAGTCTAATTTTATGTGGAAAATGTAGTCTACTTTTAGTAATAGTAGTTAATGATACAAAACAAGAAAATGCACATAAAATCATAATATTAATTTAATTAACAAACAATTGTTAAAAATCTCTGGATATACATTGTAATTTAAACTAGACAAAAAAGACCAGGTTTAGCCAGGCAGTGGTGGCGCATGCCTTTAATCCCAGAACTTGAGAGGCAGAGGCAGACAGATTTCTGAGTTTGAGGCCAACTTGGTCTACAGAGTGAGTTCTAGGATAGCCAGGGTTATACAGAGAAACCCTGTCTTGAAAAACCAAAAACAAAAAGACCATGTTTAGTAATACCAACACTGGGGAAAAAGAAACAAAGGTACATATATACACATGTACACACAAATACATACACACACATATATATATATACATATGTACCGACATATATATGTATATATGCATATATGTATGTATATATATTGTAGATATACATATGCATGTATATATGTAGATATATGCAAAATGTGACAACAGAGATTCAATAAAACACCATAGAAACATGGCTATTTTTAACAGAATCATCAGAAAATAGCTCTAAAAAAATCAAAGAGAAAATCAGAGCAGATTTTTTTTGAAAAGTGAAAAGTCCAATAAGCATGGCACAAGAAAGCTTCCAAGATTGGAGAGTTGTTGCTACCTACAAAACCAGACAATGAAATCAAGGGTGAGGATCAGAGCTTATGCTAGAATATCAGCTCCATTATTAGTTCACCTAGTTAAAAGGCTGAGTTCCTGGGCTTCCTACCACAGAAGTGACCTGATGTGCTTTCATTACTTTGCATAATACATTTGGTGTTTTGAAAATAATGAGAGGGGAGGCCGTTGGTCCCAGGTAGGTTTGATGCCCCTACATAGGGGGATGCTGAGCTGTGGGGCAAAAGAGTATGGGTGGGTGGAGGAGCACACTCAAACAGGCAAAGGGGAGGGGGGAGGGTAGATGTGGGATGGGATGTTGTTAGAGGGATGATCTGGAAGTAGGATATCTTTTGAGATGTAAACAAACGGAATGATTAATAATAATTTAAAAAGAAAGAAAGAAAATAAAAGAGAGAAAGGCATATAAAAAGCAAAATGGAGGTCTAATGGTGATGGTTAGTACAATAACCATCATATTAGAAATGAGATGCTCTTTAGAAATCAACAGGATTTGTTGGAACAGTCTATCTAGACCAACCTCTCAGAGGCTCAGGAAACACACAAAAGAGCAGGCTATAAGAGGGAGCATATAAGGAGGGCTGTGAAATGCTGTCTTCTGGGCAAGACACAGCCAATATGACTGTGATTCCCACCAGCTGTAGCTTTCAGAAACAAGCCTGCATAAAATTAACACTCTCACGAGACAACCAAAGACAAGATATAGGCTCCTAGGAGTTTTTAACTTCCTGGTAAACTACACAGTACTGAGAGTTTATCAGAGTACTTAGGGGAAGGGACAACATTTTCTTTAGTTGCTATACCAGCTGATGTTTTCAGTACAATCCTATCTATAGTTGCAAACCCATGTTTATATTCTATAGGTCACAAAATAAAACAAAAAGACATGAATGGAGGAAGAGACTTGTAGGGAGAGAGTGTGCAAAAGAGATTAAAAGAAAGAGCAGGAAGTTGCAAGTAGTCAGAATGCATTTAATAATATATGCAATTGTCACAGGACAAATTTTAAAATGGAAGAATGAAAAACTAGATCTATTGAAGGCAATCACAGTAATCCAATTGTTAAGACAGAAACATGGATTTATTGGTAGGATTTTAAAATAACTTTTCTTTTGATTAAATATTTTATTAAATAAGAACCAAGATAATAATAAAGAAAAGAAGAATGTGTGAAGGAGTTATGCAAAAATTTAAGAGTGGACCATCATTAAGAAAACATAGTAAGGTAGTCTGGCAGTGCTAGGGAGAATTGAGATTCTAGGCTATAAATTTAATTTGAGACCATAAGACACATTTCTTTGGAATTCTTTTAAAATATTTTCCTGTATATCTATATAACTGGTATTATAATGGAGCAGGTGACAAATTACTTTTAAATGTATTATAGTTGCTAAAATCAGTAAAATGATGTATACATACACATACTTACATATATATCCTAGAGAAATGCACCATTGTGGTGTCCAACACCATAAGATATAGTATTCTTCTTTTATGACATCACTATTTCATTTATTAATGTCAATCTTCAAATAGATTAACATCTTGAAGCCTATACTCAAAAACTGCAAAATAAATTTTTTATTACTTCACATGAAGAGCTACAAAATTGCTTAGGAATAATATATGTACCAACAAAGGCAACGGCTTTTTATTTATTCAAGATTTGCAACCTTGAAAAACATCCTGAAGCTAGTACTGTGGTAAGGAGTAGACAAGTCTAGCTTTAAGGGAAAATATCCATGTTTTCTCTTTTAGATGTCATGTTAATAATTTTCTCTCCATGAAAAAAAGGATAGTTTTTGCCAGTTATTTCCCTGAAGAATCCTTTAGGAAATAAGTGTTCCACTCCAAAAAATTCTTTTCATATGGCAAGATTAGATCAGTTTCATTCATTCCCATCATCCTTGGCAATCCCTCTAGAGCTTTTGGGGGGATAATTGAGTAACGCAACAATGGCTTTAGCTTTCTCATAACAGGCTCATGGTTTTCTGTAGTCTTCATTTTTCCATTCAAAGCTCTCAGAATGGAATTGCAATCTCAAAGCCAGGAAATAACATGCATTTGATGAAATGGATTTTCATTATTTGACTTGAAAATGAGATCTTTGGTCATAAGGTAAAAAGTGCCTTCATTTCTTTGCCATTGGTTTCCTTTTTAACATCCTACACTGTCACATAATTTCATATAAACTTTATATTTAAACACACACTCTTTTGTGGCATTATTAATGTTACATATACTCTAATATGTAAACTTAGTTTTTCAAATATTTGTGTATTTGATAAATATTTGATTCAGAAAAGTCAAGAACAAGAAAACTCCTAATGCTACATTGAATATGCAATATTAGTTACAAAGATTACCTAAAGTTTGATAAAGTATATAATCCAAAAACCAATTACCAATAAGCAGGCAATGGGGACAGGGAAGAAAAAGAAATGAACTATGAGAAAGCATGTGCATACAATAGGAACAGAACAATTAAATATATTATAATCCAAAACTTAGTTTTCTGAATATATTATAGTGAAGAGATTAGCAATTAGTTTGGTTTAACCAACATTTCCATGTTTATATTTTTAGTGACATATTTAATAAACAGAATTTAAAGGAGTGTACCTGTGATTTAACTTTATCTGACACACTACACAAAAGTTTATAGAATGCTGTTTGGTTTGAAGCCAGAGGTGTCAAAAGCAGTCTTTTTTCAAAAATTTTCAATTATGTACAGCATAAGACCTGCATCATTACTTTAAATTTAAACTTTTAGTATTCTCATTATTTAATATCTTACTTGTAGACTAAAACTGTACTACTGAGATATATATATATATACCTAGCTGTATTGTTTTGTTTTTTGAGTATAGTATTAAATTTCTAATATTTTATCAAAATCATTACCAAAATCTATGTCATTATGTTTGATATTTACATAGTATTATATAAAACGAAAGAACCGACAGGTTTCCAATCACATCCTCATTGATTCAGTTCTCATTATTCTAAATCATTTACCAATTAAAACAAAGTATCTTATCTATAATATATTTTAATATATAAATATATGTCTACACATGTTTATCTGAACATATACATACAACGGCATATGTATTCGTAGATATGTATATTTACTTAGGTGGTCTTAACTTTTTCTCATCTTTACTAAATTCTTGTTGGGTTTACTCACAGTTATAGAAACTATTTTCACAGTTTTTTAGCTCATTTAGTTAAGAAAACATGTCATTATAAGGTCTGAAATCTTTGTAATATTCTTTTTCTCATACTTGTGTATATGGGCATGTGCTATGTATGCATGCAACCATGTATATGTGTATGGACATACATGTATGCATACTTGTAGAAACCAGACATTGAAATCATATGTCATCCTTTACTTTATATATTGATAGAAAGCCTCCATCTGGTACCCAAAGCACACTGATTCAACTATCCAGCTTGATACGGGATCCCTTGTATATGTCTCCCAAACACTAATGTGTTTGGGCCATGTAACATTTCTGTGACAGGCTAGCATACCAACTTTTGTCCTCATGCTTTCACAGGTAATGTCTTATCCAATAATACATCAATCTTTGTGCTGTTTTTGTTTTTTGTTACTGTTTTGTTTGTTGACTTTCTTGACATTCAATAACATAAAAAAACAACTGAAAAGGCCCCCATTGAAGCAATTAGCTGGTTTTCAATGTCAACCCTGATGCAAATAAAGTCTCTTATTCAGCAAAACTTATAAATAAGTAAAAGATCAAAGAACAAAAGATAAATATAGCATCATGGAATCTGATGTTCAAATTACAGCAGGAACTCATTTGAGAAGTATCAGGAGTCACATGAATTCCAAGTTTAGCTTCAATCCATGTCTGAACCTCCAGCTTCTCCTTCCCACTCAAGGTTATTTTGTATCTGGACAATTGAATGAACAAACTCAGTTGAAAAAAACTGACCTTCTATTCTATACTATTCTATTCTATTCTATTCTATTCTATTCTATTCTATTCCATTCTATTCCATTCTATTCCATTCTATTTATTTATTTATTTATTTATTTATTTATATTATTTTTATATTTTTAGACAATTTACCTTCTAGCTCGTCTCAAAAGCATGAAGTCTTGTATTATGCAGTTTCTTTTCTCCCAGTCCTAGAATTTGTGGAACAGCATTAAATTCAATATCAGTGATTTTGGAGGACACTTGACATAGTGTGTTTGGTCTGAAGTGGTGGTAGGGTAACACTTGCTTCTAGAAACAACATTTCATTGAGCTCAAACAGCAAATAAAAATTTATGTATGCATTATACATTGCAGTAAATGTGTCCTAGATTGTTGGTGTGTTAATAAAGCTCAAAATTATACTGTTAGCTGGAACTCGGCACAGTTAAACCTTTGCAAACATAGTTGTATACCAGCTCTCTCCCTCTCTCCCTCTCTTCCTCTCTCTCTCTCTCTCACTCTCTCTCTTTGTGTGTGTGTATCTGTTTATGTGTATATGTGCAAGTGTGCTCATATGTGAACCAATATATAGAGTATGAATTCAGTACTTTTCTCAACTATGTCTTTTATTTTCTACTTTATTGTCATTTTTTAAAGAACAGTGTCTTCTACTAAACAAGGGAACTTGTAGGTCTTGTTAGGCTAATTAATTAGCCAATTATCTTTAGGGATTTTTCCTCTCTTATCATCCTAGTGACAGGTTTATAGACCTGAGCTGCTAGTCTGTATTTTCTACTGTGGTACTACTGATCTCAACATCTAAACATTGCTCTTTAATGCATCCGATGCAAGGAAATTCAATCTGAACACTGGATGATTTTTTTAAGCCCCTTCTGAACACTGTTCATGAAGGAAGGAAATAATTCAATGATCTGAACTTTGCTCTTTAATGATTTCACTGCAAAGAAATTCAATCTGAATACTGACTAATTTGTTAAGCCACTTCTAAATACTGCTCATGGGGGAAGGAAGTCTGTCAGAGAGCTTGAAAATCCATAGAACACTGATTGAGTGGGAGTACATGGTATAACTTAAGAGCAAACTCTTCCCAAATGGTTCGTTCAAATTCAAGTACATGATAAACAGGAGCCAGGGTAAACAGTCAGTGCTTGAGGAATTCCTCACAGTTCTATGGAGAGAACAAGAGCCATTTTTATTTTCAAACACAACACTTGAAATACTTATAGAAGGATGAAGTCGATGGAAAAATCTGTTTAAAAGCATATTTTAGGGGGAAAATAAAAGCTTCCCAACAGGATCCATCCAAGACACAATCTGAAGAGAAGAATTGTACAGAATCTTCTGAAATTCATTGTCTAGCTGGGCTCACATTTCCGTCCTGAAGAACCTTGTGGAACCTCAAGAGAGTCCTGTTATTCCTCAGAAGAGTGTCACTGAATTCACTCAACTGAGTCTCAAAGACTAACCAGCTTGTAATCCTCACCCATCCATCCCTTCCAAGATGGATCTGCCCAAGATACACCCTGCAGAGGTGGGTAAGTAATGGTGCCCTGAAACCCACTGTTTACTCCTGGAAACCCTCTTCTGCCTTGAGGAGCCTTGTGGTCCCCCAAAAGCGTCCTGCTTCCACATGTGGGCCTGTGGAGACCCGAAGAATTACCAGATTGGAATATTGTCCCAACCATCCTTTCCCAGTAAGGCTCATCCTTTCCTATTGTCTAGCCCACAGCTCTGCCACCTGCCCAAGAAGTCCTACTGCAATCAATATCATCCAGCTAACACCAGGGAGAACCAGATGCCTAAAGGACAGCACAAGAACACAACCATCAAGACCATAAAGCAATATGGTAACACCAAAGTTAAGCTATTCTGTTACAGCAAATCCTGAATGTCCTAATGAAACAGAAGCACAAGACGATGATCTTAAACCCAGTGTTATAAAGATAATAGTGACCGTTAAACAAGAAAGGGATAAATACAGGGTAATATATCCAAACAAGTAGAGGGATTGAAAGAGGAATTAAATACAATTTTTAAAAAATACAGGAAACAGGCCTCACAAGTGGCAGGGCAGCTGGGGCAGGATCCTCTCTACCTCCTTCTACACCTAGGAGGGACAGCAGATCCACAACCCACCCTCTCTGCCTCTACCCCACAAGGAAAGAACTTGTCTCCAGGGAATGCTCTAACACAGGGACTCCAGTGAGATCAATATTTTCTCTCCAGTGACTTTCTAAGGCAGGACCAGCCAGGAGGCACAGGCCTCAGAAGTGGCAGGGCAGTTGTGACAGGATCCTTTCTACTTCAATCTACACCTAGGAAGGACAGCAGATCCACAACCATTATTACACCTTTCCTGCAAGTGGAGAGACTGTCTCCAGGGTGTGCTCTGACCCCAGAGGGACAGCTGATCCACACCACTCTCCACATGGGTTTTAACAGAGGAGCGCTGATCTCCCAGAAGTGCTGACACAGGCTTACAGCCAGAAACAGCAAGAACATCTGATACCAGAGATCAACAGATGGGAAAAGGCAAATGCAAGAATCTTACCAACAGAAACCAAGACTATTTGGCTTCATCAGAACCTAGTACTCCCAACACAGCAAATCCTGGATATCCCAAAACACCAGAAAATCAAGATTTGGATCTGAAATTATATCTCACGCTGGTGATAGAGGAATTTAAGGACATGAATAATTCCCTTAAAGAAATACAGGAGAACACAGGTAAACAGGTTCAAACACATAAAGAGGAAACACAAAAACCCCTTAAAGAATTACAGGAAAGCACAAAGAGGTGAAGGAATTGAACAAAACCATCCAGGACCTAAAAATGGAAGTAGAAACAGTTAAGAAATCACAAAGAGAGACAACTCTGGAGATAGAAATCCTAGGAAAGAACTCAGGAACCATAGATGCAAGAAGCATCACCAACAGAATACAAGAGATAGAAGAGAGAATCTCAGGTGCAGAAGATAACCCAAAACATCCAAGAAATCCAGAACACAATAAGAAGACCAAACCTAAGGATAGTAGGTATAGAAGATACTGAAGACTTCTAAATTAAAGGGCCAGTAAATATCTTCAACAAAATCATAGAAGAAAACTTTCCTAACCTAAAAAAAGAGATGCCCATGAACATAAAAGAAGCCTATAGAACTCCAAATAGACTGAACCAGAAAAGAAATTCCTCCTGCCACATAACAGTCAAAACACCAAATGCACAAAACAAAGAAAGAATATTAAAAGCAGTGAGGGAAAAAGGTCAAGTAACATATAAAGGCAGACCTAACAAAATTACACCAGACTTCTTGCCAGAGACTATGAAAGCTAGAAGATCCTGGGCAGATGTCATACAGACCCTAAGAGAACACAAATGCCAGCCCAGGCTACTATACCTAGCAAAACTCTCAATTATCATAGAAGAGAAACCAAAGTATTCCATTACAAAAGCAAATTTACACAATACATTTCCACAAATCCAGCCCTTCAAAGGACAATAAATGGAAAAGTTCAACACAAGGAGGGAAACTACATCCTAGAAAAAGCAAAAAAGTAATTTTCCAACAAAATTAAAAGAAGATAGCCACATGAACAGAATTCTATCTTTCACAACAAAAATAACAGGAAGCAACCATTACCTTTCCTTAACATCTATTTATATCAATGGACTCAATTCCCCAATAAAAAGACATAGACTATCAGACTGGGTATGTTGAACAGGACTCAACATTGTGTTGCATACAGGAAACCCACCTCAGTGACAAAGACAGATACTGCCTCAGAATAAATGGCTGGAAAACAATTTTCCAAGCCAATGGTCCCAAGAAAAAAGCTGGAGTAGCCATTCTAATATTGAATAAAAACAACATTCACTCTAAAGTGATCAAAAAAAAAAAAGAAGGAGATATACTTCATACTCATCAAAGGTATGATCTACCAAGATGAACTCTCAATTCTGAACCTCTATGCTCCAAATGCAAGGACATCTACATTCATAAAAATAAACTTTACTAAAACTCAAAGCACACATTGCACCACACACAATAAGAGTGGGAGATTTCAACACCCCACTCTCTGCAATGGACAGATCATGTAAACAGAAACTAAACAAAGACACAATGAGACTAACAAAAGTTATGAAATAGATGGATTTAACAGATACCTATAGAACTTTTTATCCTAAAATAAAAGGATATACCTTCTTCTCAGCACCTCATGGTACATTCTCCAAAATTGACCATATAATTGGTCAAAAATCAGGCCTCAACAGATACAAGAAGATTGAAATAATCCCTTGCATCCTATCAGACCACCATGGATTAAGGTGGCTCCTCAATAACAACATAAACAATAGAAAGCCCATTTACACATGGAAGCTTAAGAACATTCTATTCAATGATAACATGGTCAAGGAAGAAATAAAGAAAGAAATTAAAGGCTTTCTAGAGTTTAATGAAAATGAAGCTACAACATACCCAAACTTATTGGACACAATGAAAGCAGTCCTAAGAGGAAAACTCAGCTTTAAGTGCCTCCAAAAAGAAACTGGAGAGGGCATACACCAGCAATTTGACAGCACAGCTGAAAGCTCTAGAACAAAAAGAAGCAAATTCACCCAAGAGGAGTCAAAGGCAGGGAATAATCAAACTCAGGGCTGAAATCAATCAAATGGAAACAAAAAGAACTATACAAAGAATCAACCAAACCAGGAGCTGGTTCTTTGAGAAAATCAACAAAATAGATAAACCCTTAGCCAGACTAACTAGAGGGCACAGAGACAGTATCCTAATTAACAAGATCAAAAATGCAGAGGGAGACATAACAAAAGACACTGAGGATATCCAAAAAATTATGAGATCCTGCTACAAAAGCCTATACTCAATAAAAATGGAAAACCAGAATGACATGAACAATTTTCTAGACAGATACCAGTACCAAAATTAAATCAAGTTCAGATAAATGATCTAAGCAGTCCTATATCTGCTAATTAAATTGAAATGGTCATTAATAGTCCCCCAACCAAAAAAAAAAAAAAAAAAGCCCAGGACCAGATGGGTTTAGTGCAGTGTTTTATCAAATCTTCAAAGAAGATCTAATAGCAATACTCCTCAAATGATTCCACAAAATAGAAACAGAAGGTACTCTACTCAATTTGTTCTATGAAGTTACAATTAGTCTTATACCTAAACCACACAAAGACCTAACAAAGAAAGAAAACTTCAGACCAATTTCCCTTATGAATATCGATGCAAAAATATTCAATAAAATTCTTGCAAACCGAATCAAAGAACACATCAAAATGATGATCTATCATGACCAAGTAGGCTTCATCCCAGGGATACAGGGATGGTTCAATATATGGAAATCCATCAATGCAATTCACTATATAAAGAAACTCAAAAAAAAAATATGATCATCTCATTAGATGCTAAGAAAGCATTTGACAAAATCCAACATCCCTTCATGATAAAAGTCCTGGAAAGATTATGAATTCAAGGCCCATACTTAAATATAGTAAAAGCAATATGCAGCAAACCAGTAGCCAACATCAAACTAAATGGAGAGAAACTTGAAGCAATCCCACTATAATCAGGGACTAGACAAGGCTACCACTCTTTCCCTACCTATTCAATATTATACTTGAAGTCCTAGCCAGAGCAATTAGACAACAAAAGAAGATCAAAGGAATAAAACTTGGAAAGGAAGATGCCAAATTATCACTATTTGCCGATATGATAGTATACTTAAGTGACCCCAAAAATTCCAGCTCTTAAACCTGATAAACAACTTCAGCAAATTAACTGGATATAAAATTAACTCAAGCAAATCAGAGGCCTTCCTCTACAAAAAGGAAAAACAGGCTAAGAAAAAAATTAAGGAAACAACACCTTTCACAATAGTCATAAAAATATAAAATACCTTGGTGTGACTCTCACTAAGCAAGTTAAAGATCTCTTTGACAAGAACTTCAAGCCTCTGAAGAATGAAATTGAAGATCTCAGAAGATGGAAAGATCTTTTATTCTCGTCTATTTGCAAGATTAATACAGATTCAATGCAATCCCCATCAAAATTCCAACTCAATTCTTCACAGACTTAGAAAACAGCAATTTGCAAATTCATCTGGAATAACAAAAAACAAACAAACAAACAAACAAAACAAAAAACAACAACAACAAGAAAACAGGATAGCCAAAACTATTCTCAACACTAATGGAACCTCTAATGGAATCACCATCCTGGACCTTAAGCTGTACTACAGAGCAATGGTGATAAAAACTGCATGGTATTGGTACAGTGACAGGCAAGTAGATAAATGGAAGAGAATTGAAGACCCAGATATAAACCCACAAACTTGTGGTCACTTGATCTTTGACAAAGGGGTTAAAACCATCCAGTGGAAAAAAGACAGCATTTTCAACAAATGGTTCTGGCTCAACTGGTGGTTATCATGTAGAAGAATGCAAATCAATCCATTCCTATATCTTTGTACAAAGCTCAAGTCCAAGTGGATCAAGGACCTCCACATAAAACCAGCTAGACTGAAACTAATAAAAAAGAAATTGGGGAAAAGCCTTGAGCACATGGGCACAGGGGAAAATTTCCTGAACAGAACACCAATAGCTTGTGATATAAGATCAAGAATTGACAAATGGGACCTCATAAAATTGCAAAGCTTCTGTAAGGCAAAAGACATTGTCAATAGGACAAAACAGCAACCAACATATTGGGAAAAAAATCTTTACCAATCCTATATCTGATAGAGGACTAATATCTACTATATATATAAAAAGAACTCAAGAAGTTAGACTTCTAAAGACCAAATAACCCTATTAAAAATGGGGTACAGGGGTTGGAGAAATGGCTTAGGGGTTAAGAGCACCGACTGCTCTTCTGAAAGGCAGAGTTCAAATCCCACCAACCACATGGTGGTTCATAACCATCTGTAATAAGATCTGACACCCTCTTCTGCAGTGTCTGGAGACAGCAAAAATGTTCTTACATACAATAAATAAATAAATCTTTAAAAAAGTGATGTACAGAGCTAAACAAAGAATTCTCAACTGAAGAAAACCTAATGGCTGAAAAGCACTTAAAGAAATGTTCAATATCCTTAGTTATCAGGGAAATGCAAATCAAAACAAACCTGAGATTCCATCTCACACCAGTCAGAATGACTAGGATAAAAAACTTAGGTGACAGCAGATCCTGGCAAGTTTGTGGAGAAAGAGGAACACTCCTTCATTGCTGGTGGGATTGCTAGCTGGTACAACCACTCTGGAAATCAGTTTGGCAGTTCCTCTGGAAATTGGACATAGTTCTACCAGAGGACCCAGCTATACCACTCCTAGGCATATACTCAGAAGATGCTCCAACATGTAATAAGGACACATGCTCCACTATGTTGATAGCAGCCTTATTTATAGTAGCCAGAAACTGGAAACAACTCAGATGTCCCTCCACAGAAGAATGGATACAGAAAATGTGGTACATCTACACAATGGAGTACTACTCAGCTATTAAAAACAATGAATTTATGAAATTCTTATGGAAATGGATTGATCTGGAAAATATCATCCTGAGTGAGGTAACCCAATCACAAAAGAATACACATGGTATACACTCTCTGATAAGTGGAAATTAGCCCAGAAGATCGGAATATACAAAGTACAATCCATAAACCACAAGAAACTCAAGAAAAAGGAAGACCAAAATAGGTATACTTCATTCCTCCTAAAAAGGGGGAACAAAATACTTATGAAAGAGTTACAGAAACTAACTATGGAGCAGAGACTGAAGGAAGGACAAACCAGAGACTGTTCCACCTGGGAATCCTTCCCATATTCAGTCATCAAAACCAGACACTTTTGTGGATGCCAGCAAGTGCTGGCTGACAAGAGCCTGATATAGCTGTCTCCTGAGAGGCTCTGACAGTACACGACTAATACAGAAGTAGAGGCTCCAGGCCATTCATTGCACTGAGTACAGGGTCCCCAATGAAGGAGCTAGAGAAAGGACCCAAGGAGCTGAAGGATTTGCAGCCCCTTAAGATGAACAACAATATGAACTAAATAGTACCCTCCGAGCTCTTAGGGACTAAAACTCCAACCAAAGAGTACACGTGGTGGGACTAATGGCTCCAGCAGCATATGTATAACAGATGATGGCCAAGTAGGTCATCAATAGGAGGAGAGACCTTTGGCCCTGTGAAGGTTCTATGCCTTAGTATTGGGGAATGCCAGGGCCACTAAGCAGAAGAGGGTGGGGTTGTGAGCTGGAGGAAGGGGGAGGGACCAGGGGTTTATTTTTGTTTTTGTTTTCTTTTTTTCAGAGGAGAACCTGGGAAAGGAGATATCATATGACATGTAAATAAAGAAAATATCTAATAAAAATAAATAAATAAATAAATAAATAAATAAATAAGAAAGAAAAAGAATACAGGAAAATACAACCAAACAGATAAAGGAAATGAATAAAACTGACCAAGACCTGAAAATGGAAATAAAACATAAACTGAGGCAATCCTGGAGACAGAAATTTAGGGAAGAGTACAGGAACTACAGACATAAGCATCATTAAGAAAATATAGGAGATGGAAGAGAGAATTTCAGGCATAAATGATACAACAGAAGAAGTCAATATATCAGTCACAGAAAATTAGAAATCTGAAAAAAGTTTATGATGCAAGACATCCTTGAAATTTAGGATATAGTGAAAAGAAGAAGAAGAAGAAGAAGAAGAAGAAGAAGAAGAAGAAGAAGAAGAAGAAGAAGAAGAAGAAGAAGAAGGTCACTGAAAACAACTTCAACAAAATCTTATAAGGAAATTTCTGTACCTAAAGAAAGAGATGCATATAAATGTAGACGTTCACAGAAGACCAAACAGATTGGACCAGAAAAGAAAGTCCCCCTCCCACATAGTAATTCAAATACTAAATATACAGGAAAAAAAAAGAATGAATTTAAAAGCTGCAAGGGGAAAAGGTCAAGTCACATATAAAGGCAGACATATGAGAATTACACTCACTTTCTCAACTGAAACTCTAAAAGCTAGAAGGGACTGAACAGATGTCTTGCAGACCCTAGAGACCACAGATCTCAGCCCAGACTACTATACCCAGCAAAACTTTCTATCACCATAGATGGAGTAACTAGTCAAGATATCCTATGACAAAACCAAATTTAAACAATACCTTTACACTAATCCAGTCCTACAGTGCCTACTAGAAATAAAATTCCAACTCAATGAGGCTAACTACAAAAAAAAAAATCAAAGAATACACCAACGATATCATCCATCATGATCAAGTAGGCCTTATTCCAGGGATGCAGTAGTAGTTCAATATATGAAAATCCATCAACATTGTCTACTATTTGAACAATCTGAAAAGAAAAATGTACCTGATTAGCTCACATCCTGAAAAATTCTTATAAAAAATCCAACACTCCTTCATCTTAAAAGTCTTGGAGAGGTCAGGAACACAAGGCATATACCTAAACACAAGAAAGGCAATATAGAGCAAGCCAATCAAGCCAATAGCCAACATCAAATTAAATGGAGAGAAACTTAAAGCAATTCCACTAAAATTGAGGACAGGACTAGGCTGTTTACTCTCTCCCTACCTCTTCATTATAGGACTTGAAGTTCTAGCTAGAACAGTAAAGCATTTAAAATCCTGTCTACAAGAAAGAAGTGCAAGAACAAAGATAGAATGTAGAAGGAAAGTATGGCCTACCAATGATTGTCCCAAATTGAGACCTATTCCATGGGCAAGAACCAATCCTTGACATTATTAATGATACTCTGCTATGCTTTCAGACAGGAACCTAACAAAACTAACCTCTGAGAGGCTCTACCCAGCAGCCAATGGAAAGATTAAGAGATCCACAGCAAAACATTAGATGGACTTTGGGGAATGTACTGGTTGGCTTTGTGTGTCAACTTGACACAGGCTGGAGTTATCACAGAGAAGGGAGCTTCAGTTGGGGAAGTGCCTCCATGAGATCCAACTGTGGAGCATTTTCTCAGTGCTCAAGGGGGTAGAGCCCCTTGTGGGTGGTGTCATCCCTGAGCTGGAAGTCTTGGGTTCTATAAGAGAGCAGGCTGAGAAAGCCAGGGGAAGCAAGCCAGTAAGGAATATCCCTCCATGGCCTCTGCATCAGCTCCTGCTTCCTGAACTGCTTGAATTCCAGTCCTGACTTCCTTTGTGATAAACAGCAATGTGGAAGTAAGCCAAATAAACCCTTTCCTCCCCAACTTGCTTCATGTTCATGATGTTTGTGCAGGAATATAAACCCTGACTAATACAAAATTGGTACCAAGAATGGGGTATTCCTGTGACAACCTGACCATGTTTTGGGGAGGACTGTGGAAGGACTTTGGAACTTTGAGCTAGAAAAACCACTGGTTGTTAAGAACTCTGTGGGAGCTTGGAAGATCATG
>JADRCD010233200.1:0-17566 GCA_019843815.1 Montemys delectorum | reverse complement strand
TTCCAACATTCCATCAAGAAAATGCCTATGCATGCATCGTTTCCCAGACAAGGGATATTTTAGCCAACTTTATATTTATACACCTCAGGATCATCCTTCCTATTGATGTCCTAGGAGAAAACCTCCCCCTATGAGATTTCTACAGTAAGACATTTCTTTCTTTTTTTTTTTTTTTTACATAATTCATTTTTCCATTTATGCATAGGTTTGTGTCTACTAGACTATATATGCACCAATTGCTCTTAGAGGCCAGAAGAAGCCATGGATCCCCTGGAGCTGGAGTTGCAGGTAGTTGTGAGCCTTCATGTGGGCGCTGAGAACCAAATTCAGATCCTCTGCAAGAGCAGCCAGGGCAGCTAACTGCTTAACATTAGCATTGCTTAACACACGGCAGGAGAGTTATCCTCAAAATTCTTCCAGTGGACCGGCTCCCCAGCATGCTCTTGCCCTTTCCTCCCATCTTGCTCATACCCTCCCCTTCACAACACATTCTCTTGATGGACGGCTTGGAAGGTAGTATTTCAAGTACATCTAAGATTGGATTTGGGCCACTGTGGAAGTTTAGCTCGTGGCTTCTTTGTCACAGGCACTGATTATTGCTCTCCCTCTGGAGTCATCCAGCTCAGGGACCTCTAGTACCTTCTCCCCTTTCTTCATTGGTTGTCACTACTATCAAGTATGGAACACAAGAGATTCCCAGCTTGTCTCTTCCTGAGAGTGAGCTCTACACATTGCTGCCCTGCTCATGAGATAAAGTTTTGCTTCCTCGCTACCCTTGAGCCAAGCAAGTGGATGGCATGGTCAAAGCCAAAACTAAACAATGAAAATCATCAGAAATATGTTAAGTCCTATCTAATGTAGGTTAAGCAGGCTAGTAGAATGAATTCCTAATGAACATTGGTGGAGTTTGACCGAGTAGGCTCCATCTATCTCCTTGCCAAAGTAAAGCATAGTATTAAAGGGTAATTAAGTGATTTCAGAGTATGTGATGAATGTCTTTTTGAGTTTGAGGCCAGCCCTGGCTCCAGAGTGAATTCCAGGTCAGCTAGGCTATATAGTGAGACCTTATCTCAAAACATAAATAAAGAATGCATACATAAATAAGATATATAGAGTCAAAATAGGTTTGCTAGAATGAAAAAGTCCTTTTGTAAACATTTGTTAGACTAAGTAAGATCCCTCTCCTTTAGTAACTTTCCCTTGTCAGCTATAATACCATACTCGAGCTGTAGAGATGGCTCAGTTGATAAAATACTTGCCACACAGCCTAAGGACCCAAGTTCCATCCCTGGCACCTGTGTGAACAGCAAGGCACAGTACATGTATCTGTAATCCCAATGCTGGGGGGTGGGGTAGGGAAGAGATAGAAAGATTCACCCACAGATTACTGACCAGCTAGTCTGTCAGCTTCAGGTTCCACGGGAGACCCTGTCTCAAAATACTAAGATAGAGAGTCATTGAGGAAAATATTCAAAATTCACCTCTGTGTGCACAACCCACAGCACACACAAGTTTACATATACAAACTCTTATATGTCTATGTACCCCAATACACAAAATAACAAAAAGATTAAAGATAAGCAAAGGAATAACATCTACTATATTTAATTTGCTAAGAAAATTCTTGTTAAAGTTAGAATAATAAACTTCATTTCAATTTTAGTAATATTAACATTTATCTTCCGTTCATATTCTGTTTTCCTGTAGCGCATCACTTTCCTATGTGATAATTAAGCATCCGCTGTAAAGAGCTAAATTAAAAAGGAGACTTCTCAGTGACGAACACAGACTTTGAAAAAAAATCTTAATCAATCAAAATGAAATTCCCCTTTTTGGGGGGATATAATAGATTACAATCTATCAGCCTATACATGCTCCTAACCTAGCAAGCAGAGGAACTGGCACTCAGTAAACTGATTGTCCGTGATATATGGATCCATTATTTACAATAAATTGCTAATCTTATGAATAAACATGTCAACTATGGAGGAAATTGTTTCTGCATCCACAAACTTAGTAAACCTGGAAGTTAACCTTAAGGGGACTTTGATTAAAAATAAGGGGCCTTTAAAAGAAAATCAAAACCATGGATTTTAAAAGACAGGCAGATTTTAGGTGATGCTTTTAGTTAATATGTTGTATTTGCCCACTGTCACCTCAACAAGCAGAGCTCTGCTCTAGCTGCTGCAAGCTACAAAGTTACATTCAAGAGATACTTCTGAAGGGAGGCAAGGAGCAGTGAGAGAGAGCCAAGAAGCTACTCCCACCATGCAATTATGGTAGACATAGAAGCCTAGTGCTGAAGGATTACTTGGACCATCTGAAAAAGGGGGTTTTCTGGAGGAAATGATGCCTGTAATGAATCTTCAATGACTGAAGGGTTCATACAGTTTGGCCAGAAGGGGACATGAATTTCTATCATTTGCATCTTTTTGCCTTGAACAGAGCTGAAGTTGACCATCCTCTCTATTTTGCCCAGCTGATGCTCTGTTTCAGACCTTCAGCATTTGCCCTAGAGGCCTCTAGGGACTATGAAGCGTCGATAAATTCTGAAGGGAGATTTGAGAGGTTGGTTCCTGTTTGATGAGAGACATGCCCACAGCTGAACAGCCTTCTAACTAAACACAGCTCATCCAGAAAGTCCTGAGAGACTGACAGCCATCTAGGTCCCCTGGTCTCAGAGTTTATCTTCAAGGCCCAGCCTCCCAATCTCACGTCTAATCTCTACACACAGGACGTTGAGATCTATGGGCTGCCGAGTTGGCCTGTGCTTTGCATTACTACTTAAGCATGTACAGTTACCCATTCTGGAGTCCCTCATGAACACAATGATTACCTATAAGTTTGTATAGCACACAGGGCTTTGAGATCTATGGACTGCCCCATTTGGGCTTGGGCTATGTATTTTTCCTAATGTATATACAATTACTATGTGTGCTCAAACAGCAAGATCCAAGGCAGTAGGTTTAGGGAGACACTAACAAAGGTACTTGAACTCATTTTTTGTGGCATTCGACTTTATTCTTTAAACACAAAACTTTCAGGCTAGTGAGATGGCTCAGTGGGTAAGAGCACTGACTGCTCTTTCAGAGGACCTGAGTTCAAATCCCAGCAACCACATGGTGGCTCACAACCACCCATAATGAGATCTGATGCCCTCTTCTGGTGTGTCTGAAGACAGCTACAGTGCACTTAATTATAATAATAAAAAAAATCTAAAGAAAACAAAAAACAAAAAGCTTTCAACGGATCTAACCATGACTGCCATTTCTATTCATTGTCAACTTTGTAAATCCAAAGTTAATTTCAACCAAAAGGAATCTGACTGTAGTTTTTTTAACAGCTCACCACCAAATCATTGTCAATGTTTCTTCACACAGTGGTGGAGAGAAAGTACACAGAACACATGTACTCTATCTAGACAAGCTATCCCAGGGAGAGGATAAAGACTCCACATAGGAGAACAGGAGCTCTAGAGATGAAGCAGATAATGTGTGACAGAGCCTTGCATGACAAGAACCTGGAGGCCTTCTGGCTCTTGAGTCACCTTTCTCTCATCTTTTCTCATTGGGCCCGGGCTTGTGGTTTATGAACACACCTTCTCCTTATGCATCTGTGTCCCCTTCCCTAGAGACTCAGTCATCAGCATGGGACAAGAAAATAAAAGTCTCTCTCTCTCAACACATCACACATCACACACACACACACACACACACAAATATGGTTATTATGCACCCAATATTCTATGCTGGGATGTATGCTACAACCTTATAGGTAATCACTGTGTTCATGAGGGACTCCAGAATGGGTAACTGGACATGCATAAGTAGTAATGCAAAGCACAGGCCAACTCGGCAGCCCATAGATCTCAACGTCCTGTATCTAGGGGTTAGAGGTGATTCTGGGAGGCAGAGGCTTGAAGATAGAATCTGAGACCAGGGGACCTGTGGTGCGCCAACCCTGACTAACAGGAATTAAGACACGACACAACCGGTTCCTTCTCTTAGCAGTTTACTCAGGATCCTTTACATGCAGCATTGTGTGGAGGTGAGCCCACAATCCCTACTCGGGCACAGCTTATATCCTAGTAGGAGCCCATGAACTCATGCCACGTGTCATCTCCCCATAGGCCAGGGAAGATCATGCCACTCAGAAGCACAACCTACAAGCCAAGTCAGGTGTTGTTTATCTCAGAGCTCTCGGCCAACCGTCGCCATCTTTAGGGCTCGCTTCGGACGGCTCTCTACAGGGACCTAGATGGTTGTCAGTCTCTCAGGACATCCTGAATAAGCTGTGTTCAGTTAGAGGGATGTTCAGCTGTAGCTGTGGGGGCATCTCTTATCAAATAGGAATCAACCTCTCAAATATCCCTTCAGAAGGCATCAATCCTCCATAGTCCCTAGAAGCCACCGTGCAGGTGACAAAGGGGGCATTTTTGTTTGTCTGCAAAGATACTCAAATTTGATTAGTTTCTCCCAAGATAAATATGTCTATGCTGGTTCATCTTCTTTACCAACTTGACTGGATTTAGAGTCTAAATTCTAAAACCAAAGAGGCATGTCTACGGGCATGTCTGTGAGGGTGTCTGGAGAGATGTAACTGAGGAAGGAAGAAGCTACTGGAATGTAGGAGTCCAAGACTGAAAACAAAGGTACAAAAGAGAAACGGAGGCACTGCTTGCTAACTGTGGGCACAGTGTGGCCTGCTGCCTCACACTCCAGCTACCTCGAGCTCTAAGCAGCCCTGGGACCCCAGCTGCCTCGTTCCCCTTCTCTGGCTGCCTCGAACCCCAGCTCCCATGCCTTTCCTTCAGGATGGGCTATATCTTCTCAGCTGTGAGTCAAAATTAACCTCTTTCATCTTTGAGTTGCTTTTGTCAAGTATTTTGCCACAGCAACAAGAAAAAAAGAAAGAATGCAATGCTCAATTTCGGTTATTTCATTAGACTTACTGATCTAGACTGTCAAGCCCACAGATAATTTATTTCAGATCCACTGACACAGTCCTCCCCTTGACTCTTGAGTCAAGAGTCCACCTTGACTCTTGTTTGCCAAGACAACTGCTTGAGTCATTTTTAAAAGAATCTGCTACAGACCCACACCCAACAGTGAAGAAAATTTTCTGCAGGTATGGATAGAAAGTGCAAAGAAAAAAAAATGGGTTATTTAAAATGCATGAATGCCAAACACTAGTCCAGTACAAGTGGAAGTAGTTTGCCAAAAGAACATTGCAAATGGCTGAGTAGCCCAAGTGAGGCCATTCCTAGACAGTGGCTCTGAATAAGAACCTTTATATGGCTTGTAAACATCAGCAGGTAACCTCGTGGCTTATGGCTGAATTTATACAAACTCCCCTAGGGACAGATTTATAATCAACAGTCAGACTTGAAGTGTGGAATCTTGGGAAAGAGCAATATTTAAATCAATTTAAAACTAAATTATCACCAATGTGTTTGGGTCTCCTTTTGTTCTTTCTGTATGGCTACAGAGGATGTGAAGTCTGACTTCTTTTTGTTAACTCCTGAAAAAAAACAGACACATGAAGAAAACCATCCCAGAAGTAGACTGTCTTTTAGTAAGTTTCTAGTGGCACAAAATGTCCTCAATATATCGAGGCTGAGACTGGAGAGAGTTGCCTATGCAAACACTCAGCCATTGATCCCCAAGCAGTGGAGGTACTTTTATCTCCTGAGAAAGACAGCAATTGGAACACAGGGAGAATTCTACCTTAAAGCTTTGGCTGAGAGGTATGTTGCTGCTATGGCTCCTTTGAGACACAGTATGGAACATTCTATACCTTTCGGTCTATGATAATGACATACAAAAAGTTTATATACTATTACTTTCGAGAGAAAGAAAGGAGCCGTAGGCCTGTGGTAACAACCCAGCTTCCCTGGTCTGTTTAAACAGCAACACAAGTTATTCTCCAGACTCATTAAGAACCTGTTTTTATCTTCTCATTGCCTTTTGATATGAATCAACGTCACTGGAAAGATCAAGTCACTGGAAAAGGAACTTGGCATGGTGCATAGGTAGCAGCTTCTTATATCTGGATTTCACTTCCAGTTCATAATTTGAAATGCAGCATTATCATTTTTCCTCCAATCAATTAAGTGACTTTTTATATAGAAAAACAATACTTTCTTTCCTTCTCCCTCGCCCTCCTAGACTCAAACCATTAAGTCATTGTGACTTTTTAAAGTATTCTTAGGTTAATTTTAATACCATGAAACACAAAGTTGGCCCTGAAAACAAACACCTATTGAGCGGTTTCACAGGAGATCTTGAGACCCATATTGGCCAGAGGAGGCGGCAAGGTGACATCTCTGCTCACAAGGGGCTGTGGATGGGTTGTGGGGACAGGCACAGGCTACAAACAGCAGCATTTCTCCTGATGCATAATGTCCTAACAGCAGGTGGGAAGAAGAGATGGGACAGACTGTGGGGAGCAGATGAGGGCCTCTTTCATGTCCACGGTAGATCTGGTCCTTCAAAGAAGGAAATCATTTTACAGCTCAGTACTCCTCATATTTTGCATTGAGCTTATTAAAAATAGAGCCCAACGTTGCTTTTTGAGAGACTCATATATACCCTATCTCAGATGTGACCCAGAAATCTGGGCTTCCAATGTGTTTTCCATCTGATCTTGTTCCAAATGGCCCCAGGATTCTTCTCAGAGAGCTACATAGCAGATGGGATGGGTAGTCAGGGTGGGGGTAACATATCAGGCAGAAAGAGCCATCTGGGAGAGAAGTAGGCCACACAGGCTTGGAATGTGTGGGAAACTGGAGTGAAAAGTCCATAGTCTGGGTGGGGTCTGATCATGACTTCCTTACTTGCCACATGTAGGAGCTTAAATATGACCCTAAGCAATGTAACATCGTAATGTGAATGAGAAATGAGATTACATGTGCCTAATAACCTCTGAACACTTAATCCACAAAGATATGAAAATTGAGCCAGACATGATGGCATATGCCTATAATCCTAGCATTCAGGAGGCTGAGGCAGGTGGACCACAGTTTTCAGGCCAGACTAGACTACCTAGAAAAAATAGCAAGATTCTATCTCAAAACAAAATGGGAAAAAAAAAAAACCAAACCAATAATAATTTTTAAAGACCCAAGCAATCAATATAAAACCAGAAAACAAATAGAAAACCAACCACCATAAAAATGTGCATATCAACAGGGCCCCATATGATGGTTTGCTATAGGTATGAATCTTTTAATGATTAGGTCAAGGTAAATATATGCATAGTCTTGGACTACTATCACTTATGGTGAAAACATTGAAATATTCGCTTCTAACCTTTGTAGATTATTATTCTGTATCACTCAGATGTGTAACTACACACTACTACCCATCACTCCTGACTGAAGTTTGGTAGTTGTAGAGCAGACTTTTCATCTTACACTTCCTGGCATTTGTCCATCATTAAAGGAAGCCAGGGTAGAGACTCAAGACAGGAACTGGAATGGAATCTGAGGTCATGGAAGAATGTTGTTTACTGGCTTGCTCCCTCTAGCTTGCTCAGTCTGTTTTCTTATACAGTTCAGGCCCTCTTGCCCAGAGGTGGCACCACTCACAGTGAACTGGACCCTCCCCACATTAATCACCAATCAAGAAAATTCCCCACATACATGTCCACAAGTCAATCTAAGGAAGCAATTCCCCAACTGAGGTTCTGTCTTCTCAGGTGATTCTAGTTGGGTCAAGTTGACAGAAACCAATGAATGACTTTTAAGGATAAGTAGAGGGTCAATCCTTACAAATTTGATTAAGTTTGTGGAATAAAGCCACAGAGAAATGATAATGTCTGTTGTATTGTTTTGAAAGTAAACATTAATGTCAGAATATAATGAGTTAAAAGGGTGCTGTGTTGGCAGCATGTCTGACCCCAGGTAAAATCAGATGGCCCATGAATGCTGCAGACACCATCTATAAGTCACAGACAGGACTTTCCAAGACAACCTTCATTTTCCATAGGCAGCACGATATGTTTACCAGCACAGCCGTGTAACCCGGAGGAATGGCTGCTGGAGATGCTGAGTGACATCATAGCAAAGGCCTCTTGGCGGTCAGAGAACAAATGAAGCCAGAGCAGTTACCAGTAAGAAGTTGTGTTATCACCGCCCTCCACCCCACATCTCCACAGAGAGAGAACTGACAACAGCACGTAGCCCTGCTGTGAGGAATGACAGGCTGACTATACTTACTCCCTCTGGTCTCAAAGTGGAGTAGATGACTCATAGAAAGAAGTTTACAGCACTGGAAGTGAAAACTAACACAGAAAACACCAACCATGACCTTTTGTTCATTTCATTATCATCAAACAAAATATCTACCTGTGACCATGTATGGTACCAGCAGTGCTTTTTGCTTTATGCCATCTAAAAAAATTAATTTTTTCATATAAATGGACTATTCATTGTTTCTATTAATAAAGGGTGGCCAAACACGTGATTTATGCTGTTCCTAGCCTAACGGATGTACTTTGAGCGTCTATATTGTCTGTGAGTCTGGCTCCATCACACAAATGTCAACCTGACTGATCCAAGTGGTACTTAAACATTTTTTCCAAGTATATCTATAAGTGTATGTTTCCAGATGAGATTATCATTTAAATCACTAGATGTAGGGAAGAAAACCTTCCTTATTTGAGCAAGTATTCTGCAATCCCAGCTAGAGAAAGTGGAACTCACCCTCTCGCTCTCTATCTGCCAGCAGGAACATTAGTCTGTTGTTGCTCTTGAACTTGGATTCATACCATGGCTCCCTGTCTTAGTTAGGGTTTTACTGCTGTGAACAGATACCATGACCAAGGCAACTCTTCTAAGGACAACATTTAATTGGGGCTGGTTTATAGGTTCAGAGGTTCAGTTCATTATCATCAAGTTGGGAACATGGTGGCATCCAGGCAGGCATAGTGAAGGAGGAGCTAAGAATTTCTACAACTTCATCTGAAGGTTGCTAGCAGAATACTGGCATCCAGGCAGCTAGGATGAGGATCTTAAGCCCATGTCCAAAGTGGCACACCTACTCCAACATGGTCACACCTACTCCAACAGGGCCACACCTACTCCAACAGGGCCACACCTAATAGTGGCAATCTTTGGGCTGAGCTTATGCAAACCATCACACTCCCTAGTCCTCAGGCTCCTGACAGGAGTGGACTTTTACTAGAACTATGCTCATCTTCCTAGGTCTCCAACTTGCACATAAAGTGCCATGAGACTTCTCAGCTCTAAAACTACACGAGGCAGTTCCTATATGTAATGGAGACCCAATACATAGTTCTAGGTGCATTAATATATGACAGGTAGATAGATGACAGGTTCTTATATGTATGTATTATATAGAGTAATCCCATATCTTGAATTATTATTGCATTTTATTTTATTGTTATAACTTTTATTTTCAAATGTTCATATTATGAACGTGTATCCATATTTTTTAAATGAACAGAGTTTACTGAATGAAATTTAAATCTGAAAAATAGTTATGTGACCCAAGAGACTTATTTGAACATCCTCTAAAAGGTGGAAGGATTTCTGTGGCATAATCTCTGCCATGTTCCAGTTCTTAAGCTGTCAATGAGCATCCCTGCTTGCCTGTTTCTCCCTTGGGGAATTATGTTTGATACAAAGAATTGAGAAACTGCTCTAGTTACTGTGACTTTGTAGCTCCACCAGAAAATGAAACCTTTATGTCCCGCTAACTCCAGTCTAACATTAAAACATTTTACACACATACACAAATACACACACACACACACACACACACACACACACACACACACACGGTCCAAAGCCCTACCTTCTTGGTTACATTAAAAAAAAAAAACACAAAAACACAAAAACACATCATCCAATTGTGCCTCAGGCAACAGCATTTGATGGTATCATGGTATAGTCATGGTATAGATCCTATTTCCTTTATTTTTTTTTTTTAAAGATAGAAACTGATGTAGTTTTCCTCTGTGGTTTCAGAATCCAAGTGGACCCAGTTTAAGAGTTTACAGAAGCATCAAAAAATCAATGAGCAGAGAAAGAAGATGGAGATGCCAAAGTAAATAGCTATTGACCAAGATCTGGGAATGGGCCAAAATATTCACCCAGCACATACTTGGATCTTGCATTAGGAAGGGAGAGACATAAAACAAGCTGTGTCTAGTTTTTCCTTTAGCAATATATGGCAGATTTCAGGTGCTTAACATAGTAATCCTTACCTTCCAGATTACTGACTGGGTCACAGGAAATATCACTGACATTTTTAGTTAAATGATTAGGTTGTTTGCTTTTGTTTTTGTTTTTGTTTTCATCTAAAAACATTCATTAAGAGGAAGACCAATACAAAAAATTGGTTCTTCTAGGATGTTGTGTCTCTATACTTGTTACCTATGGAATTCTGTCTGAGACACGGGTTTTAGTGTTATCTTTATGCCCACAAACCTCTTTCTTCTTGCCAATCCAAGCCTCCTCAAGATGCAGGTTCAAGGGTTGCCTCCTAAATCACTTCACACAAAAAACAGCACAGCCAGTAGGGATTCTCAATGCTCAGTTCACACATTCTTTGTGTGGACACAGCAGGTGCTCCCCTCTTAGCAGTCAAAGTAGTCTGGCTTCACGGGGGACACACAGGCTTCAACTCTTTCTTACTTGTTATAAACTACAATTCCTATTGGTTGTCTCACGTTTTGCTGCAATTGTTCGTAAATTTAGTTAGAGGAAATCTGTCTGGTGAGAAAAATAATTTCTTCATTGAATCCTCACTTCTAAGCAGTACTGATGCTACCGTGGAAATCAAGTATGGCTATACAATAAAGACCCCTGCACCAGGAACCCCTTACCTCTCCCCTCATGGACAAGATGATGTATTTTCCCTTTGGAGTCCCTTTTTTTCAGTGCAGACTTCCTTTAAAAGAAATAAGAATTCAAGCAGGAGATTAGACTCTATTGTGGGAGTTTTAAATCCTGGGTGTTTTCAGCCTGGACCTAAGCAACATTCACAACTAGCAGGGCTGTCTTTCATTCTATGCAGAGGGTCTGTGTCACTTCAGGTGAATGTCAACCTGAAGAGGTTCTGGCCTCTGTGGGGTGGACACATGCCCTCCTGGAGGGAGTCACGCATCGCATCGGACTGCCTTGCACTGCCATAACCTTCACAATGACTGATGGGCTTTCCTCCCTCCCCTTCTTTAGCCAGGGGGACTTACTGATATTTACAGTGGCAAACAGATGACCAACCATGGCCTCTCTCATCTCCAGATGAGGCACAGTTATCCATTTAGAAACCTCTAGCCTTCCTCATGGCCCATTTCCCATTCCAGAAATTGCTCATACCTGGTGTGTGTGTGTGCTTCGGGCTCACTGTCCTCTCATTTGTCAGTGAGCACCACAGGAATACAAACCACGTTTGATATCAGATTAAGCAAAATATGAAGGATGATAAATCATTGAGAAAGATTATGTCGCATACAAAACGCAGACAGGGACTTTTTAGCTGCATCCCACAATCTTCAACATCAACATCACTATTCTCCAGCAATGCCTCTGGGGCTTTGTAATACCTTCCAGAAAGTTCATTTGTAAGTCAGATTCAACAAATAAGGTTCAGGCATTTTTTAAGATATTCTACAGTTACTCAGTTCTAAATGGACACAACAGGAACCTTTCCTCTTCCTGTCTCGCAGCCAACCTGCAGCCATTGCACGGGTTGCTGCTGGCACCGCAGGTCAGTGGGGCGGAATAGGAAGAAGATTAAAAGCAAGCTCATTTTGCTGCTTACTAGATTTCAGGTAAGTGCAAGATTAGAATAGAAAACAGATTAAGGGAGCTTTCTTGGTGCCTTTCCTATAAAGAAACTTGAAATGTCAAATGTTTACATGTTCCTTCACTGCTTCTATGGCATAAACAAGAACTAGCCAACGTGGGGGTAGCTATGAAAAGAAGGACATTTTTAGGAGAAGGAGTCAAAATGGAAACAAAAGAAATTATGAGTGAGTTCAATTTTTACAATCTAGAAATTGCCATGAAGGGAACAGATTTGATTCTGATGGTTCATAGCATTTATACTTAACACCAGGGCTGGTGATCATAATTAACTTATTGTTAAAATGATAGCCATTATGATGATAGTGGTGGTTGGTGTGGTGATGGTGATGATGGTGGCGGTGGTGGTGATGGTGATGGTGGTGGTGGTGGTGGTGGTGGTGGTGGTGGTGGTGGTGGTGGAGGTGAGGATGACTGGCATTTACTGATCCTTTGCTAAGCTCTAGGCTACGTGAAATACATGCCTCCAATGTGTCTAATCCTTGCAACAACCGATCGCTCTTCCTGTTTTGCTCAGAAGAAAACCTGCTCAGGGATAAGCAACCAGCTCAAGGCTTCAAAGACAACAGAGTCACCCAGGGCTGTAACCAAGACTGGCTGACCTTTCCTTACTCACATAATGTTGTCAATGTCTGGGACAACCTCTCCAGGTCTCATTCTCTTAGCCAGAGTGGAAGCATTCGCTGCAGGGTGGGGATGGGCAATTCCTGGGTGTTAAGCGCAAGAATTCCACGTCTTTACATCACTCCACCGTTTCTGGTGGAGTGCTCAATAAACGCTATTGACAGTCTCCATTTGGGCAGAGAATTTCCACCTGATGCAGTGCTTTATGTTCCCACAGCACGGCTACCTGAAGCAAAAAAAAGTTGCTCTAAAGAGAGAGCAGAGCTTTTACTGTCAACAGTAAAGATCGGATCAGCGCAATGCATTTCAACCCGGTTCTATTGTGTTTAAATAGGAGGGAGATATACAAGCCCATCTCAGGTAGTGTCAACAGACAGCTCAGAGGCCGACAGAAGCTCTTGCCAGCCACTGATGGCTTCTGGGATATCGGTATAAACTGTATCATCCCAAGAGGTTTACTGAGTATTACTGCCAACTGCGGTCAGGGTATCTTGATTCTTTCCAGATACAGAGATGCCAATAAGAGAGGCACTGCGGTCTGTCACTACAGAGAGAAGGCACAATCTCTCCAGCATGAAGAGCAGGGGCCACCTTGAGCCCCTTTGATAGAATAAAAGAAAGTGCTAGCATATCAAGGCCACTGATGTCAAAAGGGAACAATGCTGATCCCTACCGGATTACCCAGGCTCCGTCATTCCAGATGAGAGCTGGTCCTAAATAAAAGCCAGAAGTCGTACCTTTGTTTATTTTTAAAAGTCTACAAAAATTGTGTGAGTGTCCTTAATTCATTCAGTTGTGCTTAATGAGCAGGTGACAGAGACTAGAAGACACGTCTACCGTCTTTTTAGGCACTGATACTTGATGCTGTGTCAAAGCTCAACTTCATGGAATAGAAATAAAGAGCTCGTTAGCCTAGTAAATGTGAGCTGCTTCTCAAATAGATATAATACTGGAAGTTTGGAGACTATCACAAACACAAGCGTCAACTCCCAGGAGGCAGCGTTGCATACACGGTTAAAAGTGACAAACGGGACAACAGCCAACCAGGCCGCGATCAGATCCTCTTGCACTATTCAAAAGAGCACCGGAGAAGGACTACATTCTCCAAATCTCAAAATCCGTGATATCATTCACCAGTTAAGAGCACTGGCTGCTCTTGCAGAGGACCTGGATTCAATTCCCAGCACCCATGTGGTAGCTAACAAGCACCTGTAACTCCAGTCCCTGGGGATCCAATGCCCTCTAATAACCTCAAAGTACACAAGGCATGCGTGTGGTGCATAGTCTCATACAAACAGACCAACACTCATACATATCAATCAAAATAAATAAATTGGAAATGGAAAATCGCAAAGCACATTCTCCTAGCCTGAGGGCACAGGACAGTGCTTCTGGCCCTGGGTGTCCCTATTTTACTTTGACTGCTCCATTGTCTCCCTAAGGACCTTGAGCAAAGCACTTCACCTTCCTGCGTTTTCATATGTTCAACTGTAAAATATGAAAGACAGTGACAAGAAGGTCTATGAACCTCACTGAAGTGTTTTATGAATTAATCACATTGTCTCTGAATGTGCTTCTATGCCTTAAAGATTGTGATAACGGTTAGCAAATAGCCACAGTGATGTAGTCTCTGTGGCCCACAGAATTATATTAGGGACTGTGCATGGTAAACTACCTCCAGGTTACCTTGTGGGGAAGGCCTTAGGGGACATTAAAAGAAATACATTGCTTAATTGATTATGCTATTTACTCTAGTGAAAAAGAGGGGAATTTTCAGTTAAGTTATCTTACCCATTACTAATGGTGGAATGCACCCACTTCCTGCTTCATGTCTTGGAATCTCTCTCACAAAGGTGAGGTAACTTGACAGATGATCAGCACAAGGTTTCTACAAGTGAGTTGAGTACCCTGGGAGGAAAAGCTCAAGGGTGTTCATTTACCTTTCCAATACATACCAATGCTACAAGAAGGCACAGTCCATGGGAATACGGATCTGCCAGACTGTGCCCTCTAGGGCTTAGATCTGGGGCTTCACAGACTCTAGAACCATTAGAAATAAATAGTTACAGTTATTTTACCACAGAAGTCAGTTTAGTGGGACCCATAAAGTATCAACTCTCAGCACTTCTGATGCCAACTCTGAAGATGGGATAGATAACTAGTAAGTTGATTTCTCTTCTCTGCCCCAGAAGTCTGTCCCTCTCCTCAAACCACCCTTTACATGCCTTCCTCTGTCTCTCTACCTCTCCAATCCTTTTCTTTCATCAGACATGTTCGGGATGAGCTTAGACTAGACCAACTCTCCTAGCCACGTGAATAGAATCTTAACTCCAAACTGAAGCCACGACTGTGCCTTTTTAATCACACAATACACAGCTGACTGTAATACACTCTATGTTGGCGTTTGTCCCTTTAGATTCAGTTTCTAGAGCCAAACCACGGCTCTCATTACCTGAAGTGTAACAGGACGTTGGTCTTCCCCGTTCCTGGCCACAAAGGGAATGGTGCTGGTTCATGTTAAGCCTTCTTAGATATTTATCACAGCTCTAGCTCCAAACAAGGCTCAACGCCCACTTCTTAGACGCTATACATGAGGGTTTGTAGGCACAATTTGCATCTATGCTCCTTACCATGAAATTGGAAGGTATGAACAAAAAAGTCCATAATAGAAATGTGTGGATTTTCTATGGCTCCTTTTTCTTCCTGTGTTTGACCCACTTCTACATGGTATCAAAGGCTGCCTCTCAAGCCTCCTGTTAGAACAGACGTTCTTGCAATTAGTCAATCCTGTTGAACTTTGTCGCACAATGCTCTGTGGTATCTCATTAAGTGGTTGTTTAATCCCTACATCAAAACCGGTACACAAAGGTTACTATTAAAACCTGGTCCTGTGTAGATAGGTCTACAGTTTTTGAGATAAAGCTCCTGGGGAATTCCTTCGCAAACTTGGCAGTTTCCTCTCTTTCTAGAACTTAAGAAGCTTCTTAAATACAGCATTAGCCTGGAGGTCAGGTGGCCTTAGGGCAAGCAAGACGCTTCACAGTTTATGAAGCAGTGTTTTTTCAAGAAAAGTTTTCATGATCTGACAGTATACACATAGAGCTTTCAGACAGATCAAAACAATGAACAGCTGCACAGCAGCTTTCTAAATGACCCATTCCAAGTTTCCTATACAGCTTTCAGACATGGACAAGTCTACAGATCCTTAACAGCAATGGTCCATATAAACACTAAAAAGCAGTAGAGATGAAATCAAAAGCAAGCACCATTCAAATCAATTGTAAGCCTCTGTTCCTCCAACTATGGCTGGAAACCCGGCAACGACAGCAAAGACAAGTGGGAGCAGCTGAGAGCGATGGAGTTCCCCCTTCTACTTCTCTTCTCCCCCCTCCACTGATCTCAACGTCTTTCAAAACTGGAAAAACTCACGCCAAGTGATACATGCCCCAAAGAGGGACAATCCTAACTTTCCCTGAGACAGGGCAAGTCAAAGACCCACTCTTTGATGGGTTCCGCTGCCAACTTGACAGAGCCTAGAGTCACCCTGAGAGATGGATGTCTGGCTTGCCCGTAACGGATCATCTTGATGTTCATTGCTGCAGGGAGACTCGTCATGATTGTGCGCAGGCATGGAATAGAGAAGAGCTAAGCAGCAACATACTCCACTCTCCTCTGCTTTCTGATTGCGGGTGCGATGGGACCAGCTGCGCCCAGCCCCTGCAGTCTTGCCCTTCTGGCTACAATGGACTTGTTCCTTGCAATGGGAGTTAAAACAAACCCTTCTTCCCAAAGCTACCCCCCCCCCCATCACGTATTTCACCACAGCAACAGGAAAAGAACAGGGACAGTCTATCTCCACTCGGGGACGCAATCATGCTGGGTACAATGGATGTCAGTTGCTGGAGTGTCCTGGGAAAAAGTCTGTAGTTAGAGCTACATCTGTGGCCCTGCAATTAGCTGTGCAGCTAAGCAGCTACCATAAAACCACAACTCCGATCACTATGTGAGCTGGTGATGGGAACAATGAAGACAATAACATCACAAAGTCTCAAAGAAGCTGTGATTATTTATTTAATCTGGAAAGCAAAACCAAAGAAGACAGATGCCAAGGATACATCTTTCCTTTATTCACCGTTTCTTATCTTCCTTACTCGGCTTAGGGCTTTTCTCTTGTTACTGTTAATTCTCTTCCACATTTAATGAACTCTGGTTTTCCTGGAAGTCTTCCTAAGAGATCAGTATTGTATCCTGGTACTTCCAATCATACCAGACAGGTGGGCAGAATAATAGCCCTCTAAAATGGACAGTCAACTCCACCCCCACTGGGATGAGGATGCTTCTGCTATGCAGTACACTCAAGCTATGCAATAAAAATAAAGATAATGACCGCAGCATGCCTCCAGATTTAGTCAGCAATGACTTGTGAGTCCTATCACGACAAGTATACCCTCTGCCAGGATGTTGCAGCATAGCAAGGAAACGGGGTATGCAAGTTAGATACAGCACACATGTTGGCCAATGTTGCCTTGTCATTGTTACAAATTTGGAGTCATCAGCAGAAAGGAAAGGATGTCTTCTGAGTGGAGATTCAAGAACGGCTGGCCACATAGGTGGCATGAGAAGTGATTTCTAGTATGGCACAGTTCTCATTAGTTTTTCATCAATTTGACATAAGCTAGAGTTGTCTGTGAAGACGACTCTCACTTGAGAAAAATGCCTCCGAGAGATTGCCTCTAGGTAAATCTGCAGGGGCATATTGTAAAATTACCCACTAGTAATTGCTAGTGGGTAGTCTCTGGCCACTAGCGGTGATGCTATGCTTGGGCACATGGTCCTGGGTAGTCTAAGAAAGCAGCTGAGTAAGCCATGAGAAACGAGCCAGTAAGAATAAGGAATGTTTCTTCTTGCTCTCAGCTTCATTTCCTGTCTTCAGGTTCTTGTCTTAAGTTCTTGCTCTAATTTCCATCAGTGATGGAGTATGATCTCAGAGTTGTAAGATTTAAAAAAACCTTTCCTCCCTCACTTGCTTTGGTCATAGTGTTTTATCACAGCAATAGAAATCCTAAGACAAGACATCCTGAATAGCTCAGCTAGTAAGAAGCATCAGGA
>JADRCD010233198.1:0-27883 GCA_019843815.1 Montemys delectorum | reverse complement strand
TATAATTCCACAGTGTCAGTAGGCTTTCATCTCATTCTTTCCACTGAAGAAATAAAAACAACATTTACACCATAAATATTCTAAAGTTTTAATAAAGTTTATTTATTAAAAAAATTATGTTCCTTGATCTTGTAAAATTTTCTTTATTTGGAATTAAAATGACATTGGTATAATTTTCATACTATTTCTCTAATATTCTCTATGTTTGGACAGAAAATTTTGTAAATATGATTATAAATAACCATCTTCAAAATTTGAACTAAGATTACAAAACTAAAATATTATACACTGAGAATAGTACTAGGAAAATTATTGTCATTTTTTTTTTGTTTGATGACCCAAAACTTTCCTTTTATTGTTGCTAAAACCTTAATTGTATGTTACTGTAAATTAATTGAACTCCTGACTTGGTTAAGATATAGAAGTAAGAAAAAATTGAAAGATGATCATAGTGTTTATTAACAGGGTTAAAAACAACGGGTAAAATAAATCACATTGGATTATATAAATACAAATGCATTTGCAGAACTTAGATTAAATATACACTTAAAATGCATGTTTATAATTTTAAGAAAATAAGTGAATATACAGTAAAATATATATGTAATAGAGACCAGGCAAATGTGGACAGTATTAACTCAAGAGGATGAGTTCCAATTAGATGAATGCATTCACCATTATTGTACGTCATTGTTTTATAACTTCTTATCATCTAAATGGGGAACACACTCAATGAAATTTTAAATGACCAGGAAAATTTCATGATTAAATAAAGGCAATGTAGGACAGTATAGAACCGAAGCACAACTTTTCTCTGTGAAGGTAATTATGACAATGTTATTTTATTTTACGTTCTTTAGGTAATACAATACAAAAAAAAATCTTCATTTGTATTTTAATGCTTATTTTGCTATTCAATTTTTCACTTGTCTTTGCCACCATTCTTATATATGTATCACTAGCATTAGCTTCCCTTCACAAATAGGATAACCAGAATTTAAAGGATAAAGCTTGGGTTCTAACAGCTTTCAAAGCTAGGCTTGCCCATCTTTCTCCTACACACCAACTAAATAGAGAAATGATACCTAAAGGAAGGCAGCATCTACTCAGTGAGTCCATATCAGATATTGAGGAGATGAACACATAAAGGCACACAGTGAGCCCAAGTCCATTTTGGAGCATTATCTCTAGTCTAGGTTTAAATAGCATTAGAGTAGGAGACAAGACACAAGAGTCATGCATATTAAACAATACTGGTTTAGACGCACCCTGGTCTATATTGTCTCCTTTTTTCCACAAGTTGGTCTGATAAAATGACCTCCACTGTTTAAGGGGTCAATCAGCCTCAAAGTAGAAGGATGACTTAAAAAACATAGATAATATCCTTCGTCTGTCCAGGAAGGATATCTGTGCTGTGAGTATTTTCTGTTCCCAGAATCCAAGGTGACTTGAGGCTTAAAGCAATGATTTATCTCTGTGTCTTCAGCCTTGAGGCAGGTTGAGACAGGTTAGATACTTCTTCAGTGATTAACATGTCTAAGTGGAGAGGCAAGCAAGTGCGGCCAAGTAAAAGAGACAGTTGCAAAATTCAGCAGGGATGCCTTCCTTTTGTGCAACAATTAGTGTTCACAACCAAGAATTCAGTGTTTTCTACCAAATCCAATTTCTATGTGCCTGGTTCAGCATTTCATATACAAGCTGCTATATTCTACAGACCTGAGGAGGAAACTGATTGAAAAGTTGTTCCTGATATTTCCTTCAATCAATTTAGATTTAAAAACCATTTTTGTCTATTATTTCATAGCTTTAGCACCTAATAGTTAACACTTAAAGTTTATCTCTGTTGTATGTGGTAGATAATAAATGTGTTACAAAATATTCTAATGCAGGTACAAGATGTGCATAATTAATAAAAGTTCATCAAAAATCAAGTTAATAAATTTTCAAAAGATACTTCATATCTGAAAAACTGTGGACATCCCATAAAATGTACAAGTTAGATTTGCAAGTGACCCTGAACCTGATATATTGACAGCATATTTCACTTTGAAAATATAGCTCCTGACTAAGTATAGGAAGTCTAGTGAGCTTCCTCTAAAAGATACTGCAAAGAACATCCTGCCTGTTAATTTAAGCAATGCAGTAACCTGGCCTGTCTCCTGCAAGGTGAAGGACGCTTCAGAAACCTTAATGAACATCTTTTTGAATAGCAGTTACGAGCTTAGCTGCTCACCATGGAAGACTGATTAAGTTAGAGAGGATATTGCCTTTTTATCCAGTCTCTCCTCTCACACACTTTGCCACTGAGATTGAACAAGCATGTGTCTGCACTGCAAAGATAGCATTGCCGAAAGCGTACATGTCCTGTAAGGCCAGATAAAATCATTCACCCGAAAGCTCTTTATCAAAGCCTGCCAATGATTATAGAGTTGCCCTATACATACAAGGAAGTATTACAACATCGCTAATTCAATAGAGAAAAATGATGGAATCTATTCTTGGGTAAAATTATATTTAAAAGGAAAAGAAAGATTTTTATTTTCAAGTTCATTTTACTGTGATTTTTCCCTCTTCCTTAGGTAAATCAGAGTATTTTATATTTAGAAAATGAAACTCAATTGAAGTTTAAATGAGTATTCACATTTCAAAGTAGTTTTGTAGCATATATACTAAACAATTCACATTGTTTAGGGTTGCCAATATAGAATTACAAAAGTCTTACGTTTATATTCAAATTTAAAAATGATGTTTAAATATTATACCACAGTAGACATTTGTCTGATTTTATCTTATATGTAGAATATGTTCATGATTATTTAACAGGCTATAATAATCTATGCATAGATGCATCTTAAGTCTACATGAAAGATCTCATCATAATATTCATTCAAATATCTATCAAATTACAAATTGACAATATAAATCAAGCAAATATCAGCAAGTAAACTTGCAATGGATGGGTAGAAAGAAAAAATCATTTCAATTATGCTCTTGCAAGTATAAAGACTTTAGTTTAATCCCCAGAATCTATCTCAAATTCCATGTTTAATCATGTGAGCTTGTCTTCCCAGTGCTGCGGAGGCTGACATGCTGACAGTACATGCTCACCAGGCTAGGCTGCTTAGTGCATTCCAGGGCAAGGAGATAACCCACATAAAAGTAGGCAATGGCAGCTCACATGAACATATACATGTGCACCCATTCACACACAAGAAAACTCACACTCATATATGTATTAGAACACCAAAGAAACTTAAGATGTAATCATCTTACACTAGGAAAACTACTGCTCTTTTCTTCTTCAAAGACAGGGCTTCTGTCATATGATGGAAGAGAATCCTGAAGCACATAATAAAGATGAAATTTTTGAAAGATGTCCCATGATCTTACCCCTAAAAAAAGAACAATAGGCTATTGAGGAGGGCTGAAAGGGCAAGAATGAGCCTTTCCCAGGTATGAGCCCCCTAATAGGTTGGTGATCTAATAAAAAGTGATCACCAATGAAAATGTACGCACAAACAAAAAAAAAAGGGCCTAAAAATTTATACTGATAAATTTGCTCAAAAATGTGTAACAATAATAATAATGAAAAAAATGATTATCATTTGAAAGTATGTGGAGACTATGGAGTGAGGTTCTATTGAAGGGACGTGGGATAGCCTGTAAGGAGTAAAGGGAAGGAAGAAGAGATATAATTATACTCTAATTAACAATGTAAAGTCACTAAGGGAAAAAGAAATGAAATAAAACTTAACCTTTCAATGTGGTTTAATGTTTATGCATAGTAATGTTTGATGAAATATATTTCTTGATTTCTAATTTTTTCCACTTTCATTTTGGCTTGTTTTCAGTTTGATAAATAATAATATAAAAATATTATATATACATGTATATTTAAAATATATATAATATAGCTTATTAACTTACATACCAAATAATTGTCTCATATAATACACTAAACAGATAAAAACATAAAATGGATATACATTATAATGAAGCAATAGTTGAAAGATATTATAATTTACATTTTGAAGACATAATAGGCTAAATGAAAATAAGGAAAAATAACAATAAGGAAAAAGAACAACAACAACAACAAAATCATGGATGCTGAAAGGTCTGAAATATATTTTAAGTGACCCATAGTTAGAGAGGAAGGTATCAACTATAGGGAAGGCCTTCAGTAGCACCATTCTAGGCTTGAATGAATGCCTTTCAATCACTCAGCCATGTTACCAACTGTCCAACGTTTGGCTCCCTAGAATAAAAGACTAATGAGAGTTTTAGGTAAAATGTATAATTAAAGATACACATCTATAAATGGTAGACATACAGAAAGAAGATGCAGTGCAGTAGCCCAGGCTTGACACAGTCTCAGGGAGTTTTGGTGGGAACTCAGCATGTGATTTTCCTGGCTTCCTTGTGAAATTTATTTTGCCTTTCTTCCTGAAAAGTTGTAGTCAACTAGGGAGAACAGTTAACAGTAGGCCCTGAGTAACCTTGAAGGCAACTGTAGATTGCATGGGAGCCACTGCAACTCAGTAGATCAACAGAGGCCTTAAAACAGACAAAAATCTGAATGTCTTCTCACATTTCCTATGTACATAAATTCTATTGTGAACTAAATATTACCAGGGGATTTTTCTGCTCTGACAATAAAATGCCAATATTCATACCCTCCTTTATGTCTTGTGTTTTCCCTTTTCTCCCTCAATTTCTTCTATATTTTTGTTTAAAAATAGTTTATAACTGAATCTTTATTATATCCTAGAGTTTGCAATACATTGTTATAGTCTTGATGAATTTAACAGTGCAGCACTCTTGTGCACAGTTTTTTGTTAACCTTCTGCTGCTACTAAACAAAGTCTAGCAACAATGTTAACTAGGAACAGAATTGACTGTTTAAATCATTTGAATGTCAGTTGTGTGATATAATTTTTAGGAACTGCTGTCTCAGCGTTTGAATTTATTCTCTACCCACATGACTAAGAGGCAGACAGCTCTAGGAAGCTTCAACATTCTTTAGTACATTAATTTTTTTTGAATTCCTGTAGGTACACAATTTTACAAATTACTTTAGTTTCTGGTTTTATAAGCATATAGTTATTACATATTTATTCTTATACTCAAGCAGTAAACTTCTATTTTCTCTATGTTCTGTGACTTGATTTTATGTTATAAGACTAAAATGAATGCATTGATTTGATGAACACTTATGTATGATTTTAAAATTTTAAATGATTACTGAAGGATTATATGTATATACTGAAGGATTATATATAGTATAAAAGAAGCAGGCCTTTTAGTATATACATTAGAAGTTCTATATTTATTGAGAATATTTTATTGATAAATGTAAGAATTGGGATTAGGTACAGAAAATTAGAAAGACTTAGGGGAGTGATGTAGAGGAATCTTTAAAAGTATGTATATGGTGCCAAAAATTTCTCAGAAAATATAAGAGATTTTATACCTATTTTAAATCTACTTATTAATAGGCTATTCCTCAAGATCTAATAGTTGATAATCAGTATAAGAAGATTTTAATGCACTAAGACATTAGTTTCCTATTAGAAATGATAGATGATTTACATTTCACTCATATTCAGGGTCTTTGTATTTTATAGATTGTGGAGAAAGAATGGATCATAGCTGCCGATTAGCACAGTTCCTGAGACTGCTAGTGTTAGTGTACATTACATGAGTTTCTCTACTTGTACTTTCATAGAAAATTATTATCTTCTACTCCAATGGAAAGAGAACTGCTTTCTGTCTTCTCTAAGATTCATATTTCTTTGTAGATGTGAGCTATAGAGTTTTTGATTTTTTTCTTTCATTGAAAATATTCATTTCTAATACAAATATACCCTACTTGAAGTTTCTCCTCCCTCTACTCCTCCAAGTTCCTCCTCACATCCCCTCATTTCCAATTCCACTTCCTTTTTGTATCATATAAGAAAATAGGATCTTGAGAGACAGCAACCAAACATGACAAATAAAGCATAGGAAGATGAAGTAAATAATGCCTAATTTTAGTATTATCCAAGCTGAAACAAAAAGCAAGTATGATGACATAGAAGTAAAACTTCCCTATGGTCATTCTTCTGTAAGTTTTGTTTTTAGTATTTTTTTGAAGAAATTAAGTCCAGAGGTGGTAACAGAAAAAAGCCCAAAGAAAATTGGAGAATATCTTGTAAAACATATCCAGTGTGCTGGAGACTGAAATATGGTGACAAATTTGTGTGCAGTTTTTGAGCTTAGAAGGAAATAAAGTCCATGTGGATCATAGGATACACTTGACAAGAGAAGTAAGACAATGGGACAATGGATAAGCATCTTTTTTTTATTGGATATTGTATTTATTTAAATTTCAAATGCTATCCCTTTCCACAGTTTCTCCTCTGGAAACCCCCTATTCCATCCTTACTCTCCCTGCTTCCATGAGGGTGCTCCCCTCTCCACCCAGTCAGTCCATCCAGCCACATTTGTAGCAGAGGATGGAGTTGTTGGACATCAGTAGGTAGAGAGGCCCTCAGTCCCGGGAAGGCTCAATGCCCCAGTATATGGGAATGACAGGATGGGGAAGCAATATATCTCTTTCAGAAAAAGCTATATGTGGATTGGAGAAAAGTAAACATTAATAATTGTGATTTAGAAAGGGAAACAAAAGTTTCTTTAAATAGAGATTTCTGGGGCAAGATAATTAGAAATGATGGATTGTGATTTGAATTATATGATTGTGATATTATTGGGATATAGAAAAATGTTACCTATACCAAACTCAATGATTTGAAAGAACTTTGCCATTATTCACTAATACAAACATTAAGTAAACATATATCTTGCACATCCTGATTTCAGTCCCCCATATACAATATAGTGTGAAGCTTTAAAGGTCATTTTTATTTGTCTGAAGTAATTATCATGTGAAGTTGTCTGCAGCTTCAGGAACTGGATTCTTCCTGGGTGGCCGACAGGGACCTGGAAAAAGAGGGTTCGAACTGCGGGAGGAATAAATGAAACCAAGATGAATATCCCGATCAAGGTTCAAACTTTACTGGGGGAGTCAAGTATATATGCAGGAAGTACAGAAACAAAAGCAAGTCTCTAGGTTCCATGATATTTGCATAACATAAACATTGCAGTAAGCCTCAGACATCAGTGTCTCAGCAACTCTTAAGCATTCCAGCTGTGTGTAGCTGGGTGGGTGGACTTCTAGGCTGCTGCTTCAAAGAGAAGTGACACTCCACAAAGAGCCTTTGTTTAGCTCCCCAGATGTGATAACCAATTCCAGGCTGAGGCTGGCAATGTGTTGGATGGCTTGGCTAACAGAGGAGATTATAATCATGTTGGAGGCTTACTGTTGAATAAACTTTTCCTTTCTAGTTCTTTTTAAACACTGGCTGGCTAATTCATCTTAGGTCTTCTAGCTCAAATTCCTCTCTAAACTACAGATTCAATCTGGGTTCTCTCAGCATCTCACTTTATTGTTCTGCTTGGCTTCAAACTACTGGCAATTTGTTCTAATCTTCTAGCTCCTTCATATTTTCTGGCTTCAGTTGCCTCTGTTGACCTACAGTGAATTGCAGGGACTTATGAACAAACTCATGTCTATTACATTGTACCGACTCCAAACTGACTGACTCTACCTGCCACAGGTAAATAGCTTCTCTTTCCTGTGCTGTATTCCTGAGATTTGGATATATTCTATCTATGATTTGTTCAGTCACATCTCTCTATTATTAATCACTTTGTTTGTTCCCCAATTAGATGTCACTTTCAAACGTAATTGCTTACTTCTTCAAACTAATTTTACCTGAAAGGTATACTAAGGGTGTGTCTGTATTCTAGCCAGAGGGATTAAAACTGTGCGGTATAAGCTGAATTGCACAGATCTAGGTCTTTGGTTATGATTCTATGACAGAACAGCCATTTTGTACGATTAAATTTCTTCTACATAACTCTATTTAAATTCATTTAAAATGTATATATGAATATATTTTAGGAAACTTCCATACTAGAAGATTTTCTTATGATATTTTTTAAAGGTCTTTACTGTTATCTTTTTCTATATTCTATCTTTTCCTTTGACTTCACCTTTTCTACTGCTTAATTCTGTCTGCTTCATTGCTTCCCTTAACCCTTTTATTCTACTGTGCTCTGGAACCCTTCACTTAAATTGACAGACCTATAAAAACATTTTTATCATACTACCACTCTTTCAAAGATTCACGGATCATTATAGAACTGAAATGTGGAAAGAAGAGCCAATATAGGTGAATACTTCTGAAAGAATAGTGGTTTTGCCACACAAAAGATATTTTACATGTGTGAACTTACAACAAATTTGAAATCATGTACAAACACTGCAAAAACTCAAATAAGGGGAAAACGAGTGTGTAGGAAGGGAGACAGGCATAACTTTCCTCTTGATTAGAAGTTATTGACAATTAATAGATACTAGGAGGGGAGTATATAGTCTCTCTAAGAGGATTTCTCCTTATAGAGGGACTAAAATCCAATAGATGATCAAATACCAAAGAATATATGGGAGCACAAGTTGGACTTGAAGGATTAAAAAAAAAAAAGTATAGAAAGTTGATGAGCAGGAAAATGGTTTCCATGTAGAGTTGGGGAATGGAATGTATATGGCACCAGCTGTATATGTTTCAGAGGATGGCCTTGTTGGGCATCAGTAGGAGATGAGGCCCTTGGTCCTGTGAAAGTTCAGTGCTCTAGTGTAGGGAAATATGAGGGCAGGGAGGCCAGAGTGGGTAGGTGGGCATAAACCCTCATAGAAGGAGGAGGGTGATGGAATAGGGGGTTTCTGGGAGGGGGGAATCAGGAAAGGGGATAACATTTGAAATGTAAATAAATATAATATTCGGTAAAAAATGTGGTGTATAAAATTTTCAAAGACATAAGAAAAAGGTTTAAAATGTAAAGAAAGCTAATCTCATAACAGATGATATAAACTGTGGCAATAGTCATGGAGACAGACAGCAGCAATTAGTTTCATGGGCGTTTAGGAAAAGGATTAAAACTGAGATACTAATAGGAAGTAGGTCTTCATGGAAGCCATCCTAAGTATAACTTACACTAGGGAATGGCTGGGCATACTACCTAAGATAAGAAAAATGATCTAGCTTGATGAGAGATGAAACAATTCTTGAATTAATACACTACGTTTTAGGCATTTATGGGAATAGATGTCCCCTGTGACCTTTAGTGTAAATGTGACAATCCAAGAGATCCAAGGAAGCTAATCTAAACTAAAACAGACAAGAGAAATACATTTGCTTCTAGGAAGCAAGGCTGAAATCTGTGGCAACTGAGAGACATGTAGCTTAGCATGCTGACTATTAAGATTGTCTTTGAGTATTAGGCCAGACTGTGGTGCTTTTTACTTTGCTCTTGAACACTTATGTGACGCACATAATGAATTGCCTGCTCTGTCTATCTTAAGGTCCTTGCCTCCACTTCCTTTCCCCAGGTTATTTATTTCCTATGCTTACAGTATGGACTGTGCACTTCTGTGCACTGAGCCTGTTTACTGAAACTGCTTCCTAAAAAAAATAATCCTCAGCAGAATTCTGAAAGCCAGGTTTTAGACAGCATAGGCTAATGCAAACCGATGCATACAGGTCCTATGTCATGTGTGTAATGAAAGTGGCAAAAGTAACCCAAGACAAACTGTCTAGCAACTTGTCTCTTGATATATAGTTTATGAAAGCAAGGATGTTTGCCACTGAGCTATTGTCATGTCACTGTGTCACTCTTACTTTTCAGTACTATTATGTGAGTCAAATCTACAGCCATCAGCAATGGAGACAGAGTACAGAGAAGGCAAGTCTTCAGCAAGGACTCTTTCATTTGTGGTTCAAAAATGACAAGAGTGTTGGTTTTCTCTTTTATCCTGAGGCTTTAGATGTGTTGAAACACTAGTCACTTATATTACTTCCATTGAATTATGATCTAAGAGTCACTGCATTCATTCTCCCAAGAAAATTTTATCCATGAAGTAGATATTAACATACACAGTAAACAAATGATCCATTGATAAAGTGGAAAACATGGTTATCTTTTGTCACCTGAAATCTTCCATGTTGTGCGATTGTATCAGTATATAAAAAGGAACCAAATTACTGCATGTATTTGAACTTTGATGCATGTGTGTAGTGTTACTTATTGAAATTTTAAATTTTCTTCCTATAAATTAATAAAAAAGAAATCTATCAAAAAACTGAAACTGTGGAAAATACATACTGCAGTAACAATAGTATAATAAAAATTTAATAAACAGGTTGAGAAAGAAATTAGGGGGGAAATACACCCTTCAAAATAGTCACACATAATATAAATACTTTGGAGTGACTCTAACTAGGCAAGTGAAAGATATATATGACAATAACTTCAAGTCTCTGAAGAAAGAAATTGAAGATCTCAGAAGATAGAAAGATCTCCCATGCTCATGGATTGGAAGGATTAATATAGTAAAAATGGCCATCTTGACAAAGGAATCTACAGATTCAGTGCAATCCTGATTCCAACTCAATTCTTGACAGAGTTAGAAAGAGCAATTTCCAAATTCATCTGGAATACCAAAAAAAAAAAAAAAAAGAAACAAACAAAAACAAAAAAAAAATAAACAACCTAGGATAGAAGAAACAATTTTCAACAATAAAAGAACTTCTGGTGGAATCAAAATTCCTGACCTCAAGTTGTACTACAGAGCAAGAGTTATAAAAATGCATGGTATTGGTACAGTGACAGGCAGGTAGATCAATGGAATAGAAATGATGACCCAGAAATGTGTCCATACAATTACAGTCATTTGATCTTTGAATAAGGAGCTAAAAGCATCCAGAGGGGGGGAAAAAAAGACAGCATTTTCAACAAATGGTGCTGGCTCAATTGGTGGCCAACATGTAGAAGAATGCTAATTAATTCATTCTTATCTTCTTGAACAAAGCTCAAGTTCAAGTCCATCAAGGACCTCCACATAAAACCAGATACACTGAAACTAATAGAAAAGAAAGTGGGGAAGACTCTAGAGCACATAGCATAGGGGAAAATTTCCTGAACAGAACACCAATAGCTCCTGCTCTAAGATCAAGAATTGACAAATGGGACCTCATAAAATTACAAAGCTTCTGTAAGGCAAAGGAAACTCTCAATAGGACAAAATGGCAACTAACAGATTGGGGAAAGATCTTAACCAATCCTTTATCAGATAGAGGGTTAATATCCAATATATACAAAGAACTCAAGAAGTTACACTCCAGAGAACCAAATAACCTTAATAAATTGGGGAAGAGCTAAACAAGGAATTCTCAACTGAGGAATACTAAATGACTGAGAAGCACCTAAAGAAATGTTCAATATCCTTAATCATGAGGGAAATGCAAATCAAAACGATCCTGAGATTCCACCTCACTCCAGTCAGAATGGCTAAGATCAAAATCTCAGGTAAAAGTACATGCTGGCAAGGTTGTGGAGAAAGAGGAACACTCCTTCATTGCTGGTGGGATTGCAAGCTGGTATAAACTCTCTGGAAATCAGTTTGGTGGTTTCTCAGGAAACTGGACATAATACTACTGGAGGACCCAGCTATACCACTCCTGGGCATACCAGGAAGATGCTCCAACATGCAATAAGGACACATGCTCCACTATGTTCATAGTAGTCTTATTTATAATATCCAGAAGCTGGAAACAACCTATATGTCCCTCAACAGAGGAATTGATACAGAAAATGTGGTACATTTATACAATGGAGTATTACTCAGCAAATAAAAACAATGAATTTATGAAATTCTTAGGGAAATCCATGGATCTGGAGTATATCATCCTGAGTGAGGTAACCCAATCACAAAGGAACACACATGGTATGCACTCACTGATAAATGGATAATAGCCCAAAAGCTTGGAGTATACAAGGTACAATCTATAAACCACAAGAAATACAATAAGAAGGAACACCAAAGTTTGGATACTTCTATCCTTGTTAGAAGGGGGAACAAAATACCCATGGAAGAAATTACAGAGACAAAAAATGGAGCAGAGACTGAAGGAAGGACAATCCAGGGACTGCCCTACCTGGGAATCCTTCTCATGTTCAATCAACAAACCCAGACACTATTGTGAATGCCAGCAAGTTATGGCTGATATAGCTGTCTCCTGAGAGGCTCTGACAGTGCCCTACTAATACAGAAGTAGAGGTTCACAGCCATCCATTTTACTGATCACATGTTCTACAATGAAATAGCTAGATAAAGGTCCCAAGGAACTGAATGGTTTTATAACCCCATAGGAGTAACAACAATATGAGCTAACCAGTACATTCAGAGCCCCAAAGACACTAAATCTTCAATCAACCAGTTGATTTTGGAATTCATGGCTCCAGCTGCATATGTAACAGAGGATGACCTTGTTGGACATCAATGGGAGGAGAGGGCCTTGGTCCGTGAAGGCTTTATGCCCCAGTGTAGGGGAATGCCAGGGCCAGGAAGTGGGAGAGGGTGGGTTGTTGAGTGGGGGAGGGGGAAGGGAATAGTTTTGTTTATTTTTTTAGAGGGGAAACCAGGAAAAGGGAGAACATTTGAAATGTCAATAAAGAAAATATCTAATAAAAAATAAAAAGTTAATTCTTTTTTAAAGTTTTCATTTTTTTGAATTTTGCAACATGAACCCCAATTTCACTCATCTTACCCTCCCCTTGTGCTTATCCTCTATCCTACAACCTCTACAAATAGAGAAAAAAATTCTCATTGTGGAAACTGTGTCACAGTGTGTCCTTCAGTATACGTTTTTATCCATAGTTCTTTGCTTACAAATATCATTGCAATGAATCCTTGGTCTAGTGAATAACTGCACTAGGATATTCTCTTTTTGCCCTGTGTCATGGAGATTCTATAGATTGTATCTGCAGGAACAGCCCTTCATTCACTGCAGAAGTTCATCCAAGGAATAGATGTTGATGTAGACCTATTCAAAATTCTAGTATAGAGAAATTTTAATCCAGAAACATAGCTTCAAAATAACTCTCTTCTCATGACTCTGGGGCTCGCTCTCCTCCCAACCATAGATGACAAGGGACAAGAGAGGGGAAGGGGTTATCTCTTTCCCTTCTGGGTCACCACCCAGTACATAAGTGGCAGGGCCAGTTTTCCAGTATTCAGCCCCTCATTGCCACCTCATTCACAACCCCTAATATCCAGGGCCAGCTCTACTGTGCTGCCCATGTTCAGTGTCTGCTATTCTGAATGTTGTAGCCTGAGAAGGGGAGGATAAGATGCCTTCTTGGGCCTGGGTCCCAATGCTGCTACTAAGGCTGCAGCTCTCTGCTGCTAATGCCTGTGGCTGCATGATGTGTTAGTAAGTTAATAGGAGGCAATACATAAGTGTGAGATACTTTATTATAGGAAAGAGAAAATAGGCCGGTCATGACCATATGGAGAGAAAGAAAGGAGGAGAGGAAAAAGAGAAGAAGAAAGCAAGAGAGAAAGAGAGGAAAGCAAGAGAGAGGACAAAGAGCAAGAGAGGAAGAAAGGAAGCAAGAGAGGACAAAAAGCAAGAGAGAGAGGAAGAAGGGAAAAGAGAGGGGTGGGGGTAAGCCACCCCTTATATTATGTGAGGCATGGCTATCTGTCTGTGGGGCAGTGCATGCCTGGCTGTGGTCAGATGACTTAGGTAGAGTCCAGCTAGACTGCTGGGAGCTTGGAGCATTATCTACCTGACAGAACACACATCTCCTGAGGAGGGGGGGGAGCTGTGTGGGGGAGGGTGGGATTGAAACACAAGCCAGAGACCCAGGAGTTATGGCCGAACACCTTCCATCCCTTGCAGGCAGAGATTACACACTGGGGATCTAGGATTCTAGACTTATACTCGACTGGGACCAAGTTGCCTGAATGACCACCGTCCTACAATGCCCCACTCTGATGGCCTCAAGGCCAGCTCTCATATCTACTGTAGGTGGCAAGGGGCAAGAGACACAGGTATCTTTTCCCTTTTCCCATGTCACTGCATGTCAGAGAAGTTGTAGTCAAATTTCCCATGCTCATAAATTCTGTCTCAGCTTGCCTTAACCCTTGTTATCAATATCAGATCTACTGTTTTGTCCAGGTGATGAGGCTCAGGGCCTGTCCTCCTATGTACCGGAGCTCCTGAGAGGCATGGCCATCTGGCCTGCTCTCAAGACCCTAGGCTCAGACCTCCTGCATATACTGACTTCAAGTAGTAAGGAAGTGGGGAAGAAAGTATCTTTTCCTCATCTAGGTTACTGCATAGTAGATGAGTGAAGGGGCCCAGCTCTCACATGTTTGTATCCCCCAGGGACAGCTCAACCTCAACCCCTATATTATGGTAGGCTGCTCTCCTCAGTACAGCACTGATCTAGGAGTGGGGGAACTCTTCTGTCCCCAGGGATAGACCCTAACCCTAACCCTTATCCTATCCCTATCCCTAACCCTAACCCTAATTCTAACCCTAAACCTAACCCTAAACCTAAACCTAAACCTAAACTCAAGGCCAGCTCTTATATCTACTGTAGGTGGCAAGGGGCAAGAGACACAGGTATCTTTCCCCCTTGCCCATGCCACAGCCTGCCACAGAGAAGTTGCAGTCAAATTTCCCATGCTCATAAATTCTGTCTCAGCTTGCCTTAACCCCTGTTATCAATATCAGATCTTTTGTTTTGTCCCTATGCCTAACCCTACCTATTTTGCCCAGGTGAGGAGTAGAGCAGTACTCAACAGCCCAAAGACATCAATATCTCCCCAAGAGGCATCTGTCTGAGCTGTACTGGTAGAAGATTCTGCTGCTGTGGGAAAACAGACCCAGATGTGGCCTCTGGCAGGAGCATATGCCAGGACCCAACCATGGGTCCCAGATGGCATACTCTCAAGCCTCTACTTCTGGCTCTGTTCATTGTGCCCACATCATTTTGTTCCTCTTTCTTTTCTATTTCTCCAAAACTTCCTTACTTCTCTTAGTGGCCTCTGCGACCTCTGAGTGTCTGAGGTCATCCCAAGCATTGTCTGCCCCTCCAGCCTTGTGTGACATGGCCTGGCGATCATCTCCCACTAGCTCCCTGTCTGAGTCTCAAGGCACCAAACTGGTGTCTTTGACTTTCTCTGCTCCCAGGCCTTCCTTCCTTTCCCCATGCTGGGGTTATCTGTCTGGGGCTCATGTATGGTGAGATTTTTCAAGTCTCTGTCACATTGCTGCTGGGCCTTGTAGCTCTAGACAGTCTGTCTCCTCTCACACTTGCTTGCTCCCTGCCCTGGCTTGTGCAGAACTGGTCTGATGTAGATCTCAAGCTAGCATTGTTAATGGAATGTTAAGCTCCTAGTCACTCAGATCTTCATAGGTCATATCTTCTCTCTGCTGATTAATGACAGACATAAGTTACAGCAATGGTTTCAGGGTCAGGGTAATTTATATCTTTATGTAAAAGAAAATAAAATACTAAATTTATTACTATATAATATTGAATTACCCTTAAGTAAAAATTGTACTATTATCAGTGAAAGTTTGAATTATATTTCTCTTTCAATACTTGTATTTCAGGGATAATGTAAACATTTCACTGACAAAAAGCAAACTTTATCTGGGCAGTGATGGTGCACAGCTTTAATCCCAGCACTTAGAGGCAGAGGCAGGCAGATTTCTGAGTTCAAGCCCAACCTGGTCTACAGAGTGAGTTCCAGGACAGCCAGGGCTACGCAGAGAAACCCTGTCTTGAAAAATAAAATAAAACAAAACAAAACAAAACAACAACAAACAACAAAAATTATCTAATAAGGTTATCTAATAATATAGATTATTAATATCTATTAATGTTATGTTTATTTTTCAAAAAAGATTTTAAAATAGATATACTGCTTACTATAATTTTAACTATATATCAAAAGTATTTTCTATTGAGTGTTTTTATTTATGTGCCTTTTTAGAGGAGTATAATAATACTAGACATATGAAACTCTCTAGAAATTTTTATATAGCAATATTCTTAATTTCCTTTGGTACAATGATACCAATGTTCACATATGAATTCCTTAAACTAAAAATATATTTGTTTCAAAATTAGTTTGTAGAATTCTCATTAAGAATACAACATTTTAACTCTATTATAATCCTCAAAGAAAAGTCATGCTATATTTTAATCTTTTGATATTATAACAAATTCATAAGAATGGCTACTGTAGTATTTATTTCTTTATTTTGTTTATTTATAAAATTTATTATTTATTTATTATTTATCATATTATTTTTATTATTTAATTTTAATTATTTATTTATATGCTTATTCATTGTTTTAGTATTTTTTATAAATATTTATTATTTTTATTTTAGAGGTGATCACATATAGACTTTCTATGTGATTTCTTGCTTAGTAAGTGGGGACTAATTTCATACATACTAATTAAAATCTCGGGGAATGTTTTAAAACAGAGTGTGACTTTAATAAATATAAACTGGAGGCTAAATGTCCAGTGTCATCTACTGAGAGAAGGATATATGACCATGACATCACTTCACTCTTGACCATATGGTACCAAGAAATGATAAAACATAAAAACTAGGAATTTCTTAAAACTACACTAGACAAAGACTATGCTTTCTTCAAGGAAACTACACATCCAGAGGAGAGCTTCCTTTTGTAACCTGAGAATTGTAACTCAGCTTTTGCTTCAGACACTAATATTTTATTCTCAATATTGATAATATCAGCAACACATGAAACGTTGAACACTGAATCCAGTTAGACTCTTACCAAATGACAAATATTTACAACTAAATCACAAAATACAAACAAACAAACAAAAACAAAAAAACCACAAACAAAAACAACCCCCCCCCAGCATACTGAAAAATTTCACAATGATTTTACTATGAAAATAAGTCAAATTAATTTAACTCTGTTTTTAAATTAAGGAGTAGATAAAAAGTCACCCTAAGGGAAAATATAGTGCATAGGGTGGACTTTAAAACATTCACTGCAATTTTACAAAACTAAGAAGAATAAATTTAACCTGTAATAGTAAAGGTTTGTGTTCTGATTATAGCTAATAAGTTCCCTGTGTTTCTAAAAATATGCTAGTTTTCTTCAATTTTATATAAAACTGTTATTTTCATATGAGAGGATACTGGAACACTTTATTCAAATTGTTCAGTAACAACAACACCAGAACACTTATGAAGTGTGCGTCTGTGAGGATGCTGAGATAAGTACAGTACCATTTGATCCTGTTGACAGCAGCTTATTTGGTTTATGTTTCAAATAAATGCTTACAAAAATTTTGACATATTTAGCTGAATTGAAAATATGAGGCAAGCTGGCAATTATGGAGAATTGTAATTATGAAATGATAGACATTTAATCATCTATGCAAATCTATCTTGGGAAATAACATAAATTAATACATTTCTATGAAATAAAACTTACAAGTGTGAAAGCAGATGAGCAAACATGAGGATCTTCTTCTTCTTCTTCTTCTTCTTCTTCTTCTTCTTCTTCTTCTTCTTCTTCTTCTTCTTCTTCTTCTTCTTCTTCTTCTTCTTCTTCTTCTCCTTCTTCCTCTTCATTTATTTACAGTCTTATCAAATATGAGGATCTTCTTAACAAAAGCTTTCTTCAAGGAAACTAAAACATCCAGAGGAGAGCTTCCTTTTGTAACCTGAGAATTGTAATTCAGCTTTTGCTTCAGACACTAATATTGTATTCTCAATATTGATAATATCAGCAAAAATGAAATGTTGAATGTGAGGAGCCATCTTGACAGTCGCCATTACAAGATGGCGCTGCCCCCCCCCCGCTGCCACGCCCAGCTGGCAGTTGGACTGCGCATGTGCTGAGGTGTTTTTCCACTCTTACTGCTCCCTTTCCTTATGATCACAAGATCGGCCAACGGGCTGCAGCCAATCCCTGGGTGACACGTCCTAGGCGGGCTACTGTTTCCTATTTAAGGGCTGGGGTTTGGCCTCTCTGGGTCTTCTCCCCTGGAAGCTTGTGCTCTCCCTCTCAAGATGCATTAAAGCTTTACTGCAGAAGGATCCTGCGTGTGCCGTATCATTCCTGCTGGCGGGGACTGGTGCGGGACAGTTGAACACTGAATCCAGTTTGTAGTATTTGTAGTAATGAATGAAAAACTCTGAAGGACCAGGTAAACTTTCTACTGCTATTTATTTAAGAATACATATATATTACACATATGTATAATATATATGTGTGTGTATATGTGTTATAATTGTATCTTAATACATAGTATTAATATAATATATATAAATAATTGAGATACTCTGTGATCTTCAGTAATATGTATGAAATAAAAAGTAATTTCACCAAGCTTGCTAATATAGCACTCTCCTAATTTATCACATTTGTTTGCTTTGTAATAAGCAATATATTCTTTTTGCTACAACACAGTGGCACACTATTATAATCTATACTGAGAAGATTGTTAAGAGTATGTGGCAAGCCTGGTCTACATAATAATTTAGAGATAACGAGGCCTTACTTAAAGGCTATCACTCAAAGAGGCAAAACTAACTGAAATAAAAGTTAATTATTGATTATAATTACCCAGAATGGCAAATGATTCTAATTGTAACAATTTGGTCCTTTCTGTATACGTAATTTTGTGTATATTTGTCTCTTTGTATATATGTATGTACACATATATACAGTAACTTGCTTTAGACTTAACCTTGACAATATGTACAGAAGAGTAAAGTTTGTCCCTGTATACAAACTACATTTTGGCTTAGCAAAACTGTAAGTATAGTTCTGAACATACTTAATAAATGGTCATTCATAAACTCATTGACCATTTTCTTGTATGTCTCACTTACCTTTTACAGTTCACAAAGGGTTACTAGTTGTTATCAGGTTAGGATTTTACAGTTCCGTTTCTGTTAAATTCAAACTTTAAAAGATTGAAGATTTTAGTAAACATTCTTTAGCGCCATAATAAGTCTTTTACATCATAAATATTTCCATAGAAATATGAGGAACCATATTTTTTCTGATCCTTTCTTTTCTTTTCTTTTTTCTTTCAAGATAGTGTTTCTCTATATAGCCCTCGCTGTCCTGGAACTCTCTCTGTAGACCAGGCTTGCCTCAGACTTAGAAATCTGCCTGCCTCTGCATCCCAAGTACTGGGATTAAAGGCGTGCACTTCCACTGCCCAGCTTCATAGTGTAGTCTTACAGAATACCAGTTTATATTTTATGGTGAGCTTATGGTACACAATATCTATGTTCATTTAAGGCAATTTCCTTCAGGCTAGGATAGTCTCTCAAGGACATATGTGTCAGCATAGGAACTTGGCAGGGTATAATTCAGATCTTAATTCAAAACAAAGACAGATGTAGGCAGACTCATTCATGATTAATCACAAGCAAGAAGTCAGTCAAAGTTAACTTCAGATCTGTTCCTGACATGGCCCCCATTTTTATGTATGCAAGCCAGAACTGTCTCAGATATTGATGCAGAAAGACTGTACCTATCTTAGGCATCTCTTCAAGAAGTGTGGACCTTAATCTCAGCACTTGGGATGCAGAGGCAGGTGGATTTCTGAGTTTGAGGACAGCCTGGTCTACAGAGTGAGTTCCAGGACAGCCAGGGCTATACAGAGAAACTCTGTCTCAAAAAACCAAAAAAAAAAAAAAAAAAAAAAAAAAGTGTGGACCTTATCCATCATTGGTACATGAATCCTAGCATCTATGCCGTCTTAGGTTGCTCCACCTCTGAAAGAATCTTAACTGTCTTCTATAAGAGGAATTTTACCAGTCATAGAGAAGAAAGTCATGTCTGTCATAGGTTGCCATCTGAAAACATAGCTCCTACCATCATTGGTATTTGAATAAACTTGTATAGGTAATCTGTCTTAGGTGGAGAATTTTTCAAAACAATCTTACCTGTCATTGACTACCAACTTCTGATAGGGAAGACATTGGAGCTTGAATTTATGTAACTCTGCTTTGATATCTGTAAAACCTTTGGTCATTGCTCACAAAAGAGCAGATAATAGATATGCCATAAAAAGGATCATAAAACCAAGTCCTGCTATGTGCAGTAACAGAGATGTAAATGAAGACCATGAAGGGAAAATGGCCTGTAACTTTTTCAGATTATCATTTACCAGGCTAGCAGCATCAAAAGACAAAGGTTTTGCATTTTTTAAACTTACAACTTCCTTATGCAGGGCTAACAAACGCATTAAATTAATATTAGTATTAGGCCAAATAACCTAAAGGTAACTTTTTAGTTTGGTCCAATTGTCCTGATGATCATTGCACATTATTGGAGCAATACAAATCCATAGATATTGAACACAACATTTCAAATGGCCTCTGACATTCCGTCCTCTTACCTCATCTCCCATGATCTGTACTATATAATATAATACATCAAGTCTTTGTTCTAACCATTTATCTGAATCCTCTTGAATGTTTAGGGTGTTGGTTACATTTTCTGAAAAATAACAATATTGCTGTTTGTGCCTCCTGTAATAAAGCTAAAGCAGAAGTAGTAGCACTGACATTAGGTGTTATAAGAGCAACACCAGCAATGATCAGCCCAACCATGTGTTTGCTCCTTGCCAGTGTGTGATCTAATTCTTGCTATATTTCTAAGCCTTTCTCAGAATACCAGGGTTCAGATATATAAACAGAAATCATAATAGAAGTTGATTGGTGTACTACTGTTACAGATTGACCATCATAAAGTACAGAAATATATTGGACAAAAGGTAATTTAAAAAGACACATTGAACTTATTGTCAGAGCAAATAACAAAGGTAACATTCCTAATTAATAAAAGATTAGGTAGTATAATAAATGATGTCACATTTACCTTAACCCCAGAACCTGTTCCACTTTTATTCACAGCAAACATAATATCATACAAGGCAGATGCCAGTTTCAAAATATGTCTCTAAAAAAGTCTAGAACCAACTTTTATTTTTTTGACGGTCATTTCTTTTCTTTTTTTATTAGGTATTTTCTCTATTTACATGTCATATTATATCTCCTTTCCCTGTTTCCCCTATGAAAAAAAGAAAAAATACATGTTCCCTTCCCCCTCCCCATACTCACTAACCCACCCTCTCCTGGTTACTGGCCCTGGCATTCTTCTACACTGGGGCATAGAACCTTCATAGGACCAAGAGCCTCTCCTCCTATTGATGACCGATTAGGCCATCACCCAACTTTCTAAATGCTCACTGTCATTTCCTTTGTCCAACATAGGATTGCTTTCTAGCCCAGTCCATGATTGAATTGGTATAACCAATCATATTAAAGCAAAGAGGAGGATCATTATAACAACTTCTCCATTTGACTTTTTTTCAGAGGCAGGTTCCACAGACTCAATGTTCTCTGTCCTGCAAGGTCAAAAAGCCTGTTGCAAGGCAGCTTGTTCAGTCTGATATATAGACATTCCCATCTTAATGCATTGCAGTACATTCTAGTACTTCCTAGTCTTAGTGTCCATGAAAACACATCCAGCATTGGTACTATTTCTAGAAAAACAAACAGGTAAGCCCTAACTTATAGCAGTACAATTCACCAATTTGGAATTCTTTTTACTCTCAAACCAAGAAAACCCTAACATCTGCATATTTTTCACAGACAAAATTATTTCTGGCCTTGACCACACAGAAGAATGTAGCAAAATTGGGTCAGTAACATGTCAGGTACAGCTTCTCCATCACCATCATCAGGATACTCAGCAATGTGAGGTCAGCATGATTCTTTGTCCCAACATCAACATGTCATGCCAACTGCTCTGGCAACCACCTAGCATATTCAGCACCGTGCAAAAGACCACATATGTGGCATCATTCACATATTGATAAGGGGTTGGGCCCATGTCATATGCCAGTAAGAGTATTCTTCTATTTTCATCTGGGCATAAGCATGCCAAGTTATAGGGTACTGTAATAAAGGAATACATTTGCTCTCAGGGGTTGAAATTAATTTGATCATTCAGGACAGAGTAAATGGTTTCCTTTAAACAATCTCCAACTGAAACTATGCTTTAAGAGTTTCCTTTACTCTTGTCTATTTGCTCTGTCATATTATTAAAATTATAAATCTGATTGAAGGAGATTTTGAATTATTTTGGAACTATTTTTAAATTGTAGAGCTATACTTTTTTGATTCCTTTATTAAGAAAAAGAAATGAGTATTTGCTAAAACATCATATTTAAAACATAGATGTTAAGGTTTCTGTGCTATGATGAAACCCCATAAAAAAGTTGGGGAGAAAAAGCCTTATTTGGCTTTTACTTCCATATTACTGTTGATTATCTCAGGTGTTCAGGGAAGGAACTCAAGCAGCATACAAGCCTGGAAGCACTATCTGATGCAGAGACCTTGGAGAAATGCTACATACTCGCTTGCTCCCAAGGCTTACTCAGCCTAATTTCTTGTAAACCTCAAAGACTATGAGAGTAAGGATGGAACCACCCTCTCCCATCAATCACTAATTAAGTAAATAGTCTATAGACTTGCTTTCCACCTTATTTTTTAGGGAAGAATTTCCTTACTTTATGTTCTTTCATTTCAAATAATTTTTGCTTGTATCTAGGTGACATAAAATCTTTCTAGCATAATGTTTCAAACATTTTTCCAATAATTGTATAACTGTTCAAATAATGGAATATGTGTTAATAAGATTACATAAGGCAAAATTGTTTAAAAAATTCTTATTGAAATCATTAAGGTATTTTGATTTTTAAAAATATATTAGCCTATGCATATATACTACATAAATACATAAGAATTATTTTTATATGGCTAACTATTACTCATGCTAGGACTTCCATATATATATATATATATATATATATATATGTGTGTGTGTGTGTGTGTGTGTGTGTGTGTGTGTGTGTATACATATATATATATGTTTCTGTTGAAAAGAAAAGTAATTAATTTTCGTGTCTGTGACTTACTTTTGTGGAGAACATACAAACACCTTATTTTCAGAAATAGAGATACTATCTGATTGTGTACAATCTTCTATGTTAGCTTATATGTTGATAAAAAACACAAAGTTGGAGCACACACTTTGTCTTGAAGAAGATTGGAAATAACACAAATTCAACACATAAAAAAAAGCTTAATTATAAACTATCCTGAAAAAATTAAATATCTTAAAGTCGAAGCACTTTTGCCTAGTACTGAAACTTTCCACTAACATTTGATGAATTGTAATATATTCCACAAATGAGGAATCAATGTTGCAAAGTCATAATACGCAAAGGGAATGTAACACACTGAGTTAGTCATCAAGTATGTATAGAATTCTACATTTCTAGAGTTGGGGATATACATTAAAATGAGAGAGGTACAAGATTGGATAGATGCTGCCCCAGGGAAAATTACTATGGAGATGCCAAGTCTGCTAATGTATGTGTAATGAATTCCTTCTTCTTTCCCACCCACCATTCATATTTTGGTGATCAAGTATGGATTGAAATACACATCAATATCTTACAAATAAGCTTGTTCTATTTCTGTATTTCTATAGTTTACTATCTTCACAGAAGCATCACATTATAACTAGAGATGGCTAAATATACAACTAGATACATAATTCAATTTAAAATCCAGGCATTTCTTTTCTGAGTTTTCTAGCTGCCAATTTCAAATATTATTTAGCATTTATTATTGTTATAACTTGCATATTTTAGGCAAAAACAAATATATAACCTTGGAGAAAAATATAAAATTTGGTATGTGTATATTTTAAATGTAAATCACTAAAATACATAAACTTTAGATTAAAAAGTAGGGAGAAATCTCATATGGATATTGAAATTGATCATAACTGTGAACAGATGATACTTTCTTTCAGAAAACTCATGCCTATTCCTGAGACCATAAATTTTGGTAGAGCTTTGTAGTAATAAGTTAATTTTTAAAAGTGTATTATGTGACTTTCTGCTTTGTAAAAATCCCAAGTATCGTCTTGACATGTCTGTCACTACTTCATTATAAAATATCTCAGAATATAGCTAACTTTATATACTTAACTTCACTTTCACTTCATGTAGGGTAATGATAACTAGTTCAGATTTCCAAATCTCATTTATCACAAACTTTTTTATTCTTTTGAGTAAGTACCGGGTACTTGAATATGACCCTCATTACTTACAGCCATGAGGGACTTACTGACATTGTTCCAGTGCAGGGTCTGAAAGCTTCTGCCTTCCAAAATTATAGAAACCTAATTTTGGTCTGAGGCTTTGTCCTTTTTCATTTTTCTATATAACAGTCAGCACCACAAACAGGATGCAAAACCAAAGAACACAAGAGGGGCCTGGGTTAGTCATAGATGGCAAGCTCATTTCACTGGATATTCTGAACCTCCCTTGTTATTAAGAAAGCATCTCAGCTCGTCCTTTTACACATTGTTGAGCCTATTATTCTAACACATTGAAGGAATAGAGTCCTTCACAGTGGCTATGTTAGAAGAGGACTGGAACTAGTTTCCCTGGTTCCAATTGAAGCTTCATTGTATGTGAATTATCTTGGCAAGAAATTGCAACTTCTGTACAATCATTTTCCCCTCAGTTCCAGATTGTCCTTGCATTCCATAAATTACATAGAGCTAGTATAAGGAACCAAACACACACACATGAACACACTTGCACACACACATGCCAACACATGTACCTACACACATTAGAGTGCAAAGAGTCATGAGGCTTAATGGTCACCATTTATCTGTATTATTGCTTCAGGATATGCACTTGAAAATGAAATCTAATCCATACAAATGTAAGGAGATATGAGGAAATTGGAAGTCTCCAAGTGGTCACCAATTTACTGAGAAATAAAATATCAATATAAATAAGAATTCTACAAAAATAGAATAGAAGACAATTGAAATGATCTTAGGCCACAGGGTATAGAGGGGTTGATAAACTATATAGGAAAATATAAACTATTCCTACATTACAAAGAGCACTCCCTAAATTCCTTTTCTTTATTCTTTTCTTTCTTTCTTTTTTCTTTATGTAGCTGTGGCTTTGACTGTCTGGGAAGATGACCAGGCTGTTCTCAAACTCAGATATCTGCCTACGTCTGCTTCTGGCATGCTGACATTAAAGGCATGTGACACCACTGCCCAGCATTCTTTTTAAAATATAACTTGGCCAATGGTGAATTAAAAAACAAATAAACATACGTTTACGTTTATGGTAGTATATATTGTATATTGAATTCAAGAAACCTGGTAAGTGGTTAATATTTTAAACAGTTAGTTTTTTCTAATTTGTTTTATTTACATTCCGAATGTTGCCTCCCTTCACAGTCACTCCTCCAAGATTTCTTCAATCCATTCCCTCTCCCCTTTGCCTCTGAGAGACTGTTCCCAGACCCACCTCCCCTAGCCCTTCCTCTACCCAATTCACCCCCTAGCCCTTCCTCTACCCAATTCACCCCCTACCAACCTAGGAAAATCAAATCTCTACAGGATTAAGTGCATCCTCTTTCAAGGAGACCAGACAAGCCAGTCCTCTGCTACATATGTATTGAGGGACATGGACTATCCCATGTTTGCTCTTTGGATGATAGTTTACCTTCTGAGAGTTCAGAGGGGTCCAGGTTAGTTGACACTGTTGTTCTTCCTATGGGGTTGTCATCTCCTTCAGTACCTTCAATCTTTTCTATAACTCTTCCATAGGGGTCCATGACTTCAGTTCAATGGCTAGTTGTAAGTATCTGCATCTGTTTCAGTCAGCTGCTGGTAGAGGCTCTCAGAGGACAGCCATGCTAGGATGCTGTATGCAAGCACAGTATGACATCAGTAATATCAGTTTGGTACATGCTCATGGGATGGATCTCAAGTTTGGCCGGTCACTAGATGACCTTTCCTTCAGACTCTGCTTCATTTTTGTCCCTGTATTTTCTTTAGACAGGAGCAATACTGGGTCAAAGATTTTGAAGATGGATCGGTGGCCCCATCCCTCCTGCAATATAATAATACACTAAATTTACAGAACATAGAAAGAATATTAAAAGCTGTAAAGGAAAAAGGCCATGTAATATAAAGGGAGACCTATCAGAATTATACATTTTCAACATAATATAAATTCTTTTAGTACTTGCCAGACCACCAAACTCTTATAAACAAAATCATCCACAATGTGCATGCTTTGAATTCCTGGGGACCATCTCCCTCATGCCATGTTTCTTATTATCTCTAAATACATAGGACATCATACTTTCTGAATCTCTCATTTCTTGCAAATACTGACAATAACACATCTATGGTTTCCTGTTATGTTTTTCTAACATAAAGTGTCTATTGATTTCAATAAACCCTGCTTTTTGTCTTTTTATTATTTAACTCAAAGGTGAGACCTCAGCATTCTAAATAGTACATTCATGTTTCTTCTTCACTTTTCCCTTCATTGATACAATGTTCCTTAATGCACATCAATCACACAACCAGTACATATAGACACTATACAATACTTATGTGAATATTCCAGAATGAGAGAAAATATAACTAAGAAAAATAACTTTTCATTTGTGAATCATAAGCTGAAAATTTCATCTTAGAGCATCAACAGAAGCAGGAATCTCAGAAAGCTGTCTCCTGCCATGATTGGAAACAACAATGTCTTGGTCATTGTGCTTCACCTCTAATTCTTCATGCTCTTTTGTCAAAATCCTTTTGAGGATACTGGGCAACCGAGTTAAACTCTGAAACAAAGGGAGATCATTCCAGCAGAAAGATGTACTTGGCAAAGACTGGGAGGCGGGATTTGTGTGGATTTTCTCTCTCCAGGAGATCTGAGATCCTTCAGCATTATGTTGGCCTTCAAATTCAGCTATTTTCTCCTGTTCCCTCTTCTATTGCCAAGTACAGGCACATCTACAGTGATGACCAAGGCTTTGAGACACAAAGCACCTACTCTCTGAACCACCTGTTTTTGATGATCTGCTCTGACTGCACATAGGCTTAGAAACAACGGAAGCCTCCAGTACCAGCAGCAACAATGTCTTTTAGGGTATAACTGGTGTAAATGCTAGCTGTGCTCTCTTTTTGTCCAGCCAGGCAATAGAGTGGAAGGCTGTAGGTAAGATGCAAATGGGGGCATTGATCTTCTGCACTTGGATTGTGGTCCATGTGTCCACCTTTGACACATCATTCAGGTATCTGGGGCTGAGGCAGATTCTTTTAAATGCTGCCATGTTGTCATTTTAGGTAATGCTATCATCAGCTTCTCCTTCAACAAAGTCCAAGGAGGACTTAGATAGCTTATTTTGTACATGTGCCTTAAAGCCTCTCAAACACACCAAAGACATTTTTGAAACAGTAATTTCTCCAATAGGAAAAAGAGCAGTAAGATCAATAGCTGCTGCGAAGGTGCTATAGACAGTGGGGGTGGTCACAGCATTCAGGGCTCTTACACAAGAAGATTAGTCTGTGGTCCAATTTCCAAACAATGGTCAGCAGCAGCTGTGAATGGAAGTCCAAGCATCTAGCAGCTGCTCAGTCCCACAAGCCAAGCAGGTGAAGAGCGAATCTTCTTTCTTGCAATGTCCTTATGTATGTCTCTAGCAGAAGGTGTGGCCCAGAGCCTGGATCTGGGACTTGCTTTGTCCCAGATGACCATAAACTCAGAGATCTCCTTGCCTTAGTCTCCTGGAATTCATAGCCACTATGCCTAAGACCTCCATGCCAAGATCCAGGTTGGAAACTTTATCTCCTAGCCTTAAGACCAGGACCACAGGTGAGCCTTCCAATTCTGGATTGTAGTTCATTCCACATATAGTCAAGCTGACAATCAGGAATAGCCATTACATTTTCTTAATGTCCATTCCTAGGTTAGTAGTGATATTTCATCTAAGAA
>JADRCD010233197.1:7500-13310 GCA_019843815.1 Montemys delectorum | reverse complement strand
TTATCTTTGAAGAATTGAACCATACTGACACACCAATATTTTTTTAGAGGAAAATGCCCTGAAGATACCATGAATCCAAAGATTAAAATATTCAAAAAAATTAAGAAGAAAGATATGAAAATATTATTCATAATATCACAAAAGTGTGTGAAATTTGCTTATGAGTTTGTGTTTGGAGAGTCACTCTAATATTTGCTTTTGCATGTCTGTCATTCCCATTGAGTAGGTATATGTCTCCTAATTAAATGTCCTACACTAGGGCACACACAGGCATATTTTTTTAAAAACAATTGTTAGTATTCATCTGTTTCCATTTCCAGAAAACATTTTTTTTTTCAAAAACAGCCAAAACAGTTCAATGTTTTCCCACTACTGCAAAAAATAGTAACATACATCCTGAAGACACAACGCAGCTCACAGACCCACTCCCTGTTGCTCTCTCTCAGGCCCATCTGCACTTTGGCATTGCAACAACTATAGCATAAAAACGTCTTTTCTCACATGCTTTGGCTATTACGCTAGTTAATCACATACAGCTGTGGTGCATGAGACTGTTACAAAACAATTTCAATCTAGTACTTGAAGCCAAGTGCGGACAAACACCCACCATTTATTCCGAATAAAAAGTTCAACACCAAAAAAAAAAAAAAAAAGTTTCTTTTCAAAGAAAAGACAGATGTTCTTCAAATCCGACAGGGGCACCATCATGGATGAACCTCTCTCCACCAAAGGATTGATAATAATATCAAAGGATATTTGTGAAAAAATCACAGTTGTACAAAAATGAAGCCTTCTAGAATTCCTGAAGCCAAAAAGACCCTGAATGAACTTGCACACACACCCCTCTTTTGTGTCCCTTCCTGAAAAGTGTCCCTCTGTTCTGAAGCTCCAGAACAGAGCTTATTCCCTCCTATAAAAAGTTCTTCTATTGCATAATTCAGTTATTTCTTTTGTAAATGGGGAGAAAACGAAAGAGAGGTGCTCCAGGAGGACCTCACGGTGCTTCCTTGAAGCTCTGAGTCCAGAGAAAATAAGAAGTTCCTGAACAATCTGACCTCTGTTGAAGAAGACATTTTGATGAGAGAAAACTGCATTATCTAGACCAGACAGCAAAACCTGCACCAGGTTGCACCACCACTGCCACTGAGCCTAAAGACCTGGGGGAGTCAAGAAACGAATGCAGAGAGTAAATCCTTGTGGCTATTTTTCTCTCTTACTTAAAACAAATTAAAATTCTGCACACTTAAAAATAAGTCAAACAAGATTTATCACCTTCCCAGGCTACCCTTCACCCTTCACCCCTAAGCAAAGGGGAATATTTGGAATTGTAGCTAAATATTCCATGGTTGCAAGTTTTCTTTTTTGTTTGTTTGTTTTTGTTTTTTGTTTTCAATGGAAGCCAGGTTTGTATGTTTCAGGCTTTCAAAGGAAAACAGAACTTAGGAGTTTTCAGGGCTGTTTTCAAACAACTGGCAGGTTACCAAGGACTAGCTATCCAGTGCAAAGCCAGGCAGGAAGCAGGAAGAAATCCCGACCTCCCTCGCTCCCTCCTGGAGGCTTGTGTTCCTGTGCCTGCCTGACAACTGTGCGAGGAATGATTTTGCTTTTGAAGAATCTAAACGTCCACAGGTTCGAATGTCCCTTTGCCCTCTAGAAGCCCTCTTTCTTTGCCCACTCCCTACTCCTCCTGTTTTAAGGATAGGCTCTTTCTATGGCACAACCCATCTCTGTGACATAACCGAAGTTAGACTCTGTGGGAGGCATCGAGCTGGGCTACCAATGGTGATCATTGAAACTGAAGTCAATACACAGTGGGTGAGACTTGCCCTCATTCCTGATCCTTCTCTGAATGTCATCGGAGTGCCTCTAGCCAGAAGAACCCAGGAAGGGTCTACTAGTCTCAACTCTTTTTCAAGACGTTCTGGGGAAAACGAATGGCCAGAGAGGAGAACCCAGTTCTGTTTCCTGGGCTGGTAGGGAAGCCTGGGAGCCTGGAAGGTCATGTCAAAGCAAGAAAGAAGACACCAGCTGGGACTCTTTCTGAAGTTTGAGGGACATGCCTGACTACCCTAGCACCCAGGAATACCAGTTCACCAAGGAGCGAGCAAGCATATTGTCCTTCCTCAGCTTTCTTTTTTCAAGTGATTTATTGACTGTTTGGCATGTTGTTGTTGTTCTTCTTCTTGTTGAGAAACACCCCTACCCATCGTGCCTCATATTCACAGGAGAATATACCTGAACTCTCAGAACCCGACTCCAGTGGGTGGATTTTCTGGAGACGTGAAAAACGTGGGGTTGCAAGAGTCAAATGCCATTTTGTATTGTGCCAGGAAGATAATGTACTGTTTTCAGATTGCTCTTCTCTAAAGCTGCAGACTGGTCTTTGTACCTGTCCCAGCAGCAGCTTACTTTGAAAAACTTTTTAAAAATCAAGCCATATCACTTATTTAAATATTATAGCTTGTTATTGAGGTTTTTTTTTATTCCACTGAGACCAAAAATAATGCCCCTCCTTCAGATTCTCTTCTCCAGCAAGAAAAATTATAGATAGATAGATAGATAAATAGATAGATAGATAGATAGATAGATTATATATAGATCAGTCCAAAAAATAGAGAGAGCCACAATACTTAGAGACATGAGCACAGCCCAGCAGCACAGCTATACGTCACAGCTACAGCCAAGGGCCAAGTGCCCATGTCATTTAAATACAAGACATTGTGTGCACTTAGGGCCATGTAACAGTTACTCTCTTATCTAGGCGACATGTATGTTTTGTCTCCTATAAAACATTTTAAGCATCTGGAAAATTATTCTAGGAGATGAAACAGAGAGAGCTGATTTCTAGCTTTGTTTAATTAAAGCAAAGCAGAAAGTTAGGCTTTTGTGTAACCAGAAACAAGAAGAAAGAACATGGGGAAATATCACCATCCCGAACTACAGCGTGCATCTGGGGAAGCTGGAGGTCTGTGCCTCGACTCTTAGACTACTAAACTCAGGTTGTTTTCACACAAGCAATTAGACCTTGTGTCCAGTATCTCACTATTTAAGTACAAAGCAGGAGTCCGGGGGATCTCTTGTGTTTGCTTTAGGTTTTCTAAAAATGATGCTAAACTCTGTTTTTGATTCTTTAAAAAGTCCAAGAAAACCCCACCTTCTCTGTCCCATGCATACACACCTCTTTTATATTAGGAAGGAAAAACAGTTGACTTTAAACAGCCCTTCGAGGTCTGATGTCCCTGGGATGTGACTTTGATCAACCATAGAATTCTATTCCTATCAAATATAAGTATTCTTTATATGTGAGCATGATTTCCATTGACTGTGACAATAAACTTAAGTTGCAACTAGACGTCAGTGCTGGAACAGTGGGTCTCCATGAATTTCATCTAGACTCGTCAAATAAATATGAAGCTACCATCCTCCCTTGTAACTGACTATGAGTGCGCTTCTGAGACAGGTAGGTAAGGGGCAAAGGTCCCCTGAAAACTGCTCTCCTGCCCTGCATGCTCCTAAAAAGGCTTCCTGGCATCAGATAAAGTCTGTCAGAAGGTCCCCACATGCTCAGACAGAACAACACACTGATACTTGCTCAGAATCCAACCTTTCACATCTCTAGTTTCCTGGGATGTCATTAACATCTGTCATTCCAGAGACACCAAAACAATCCATGACAACTAAGCTGCCAAGCTGAAATTCTACAACATAACCATCAAGATGATCTACCGTGAAAACCCAAGTAGCTCACTTCATATTCATTCCCTCCTGGCCCTGATCTGTTTAACCCAAATATCAGCTTAAGATGCCCAAGTAAGCTAACTTCCTAAAAATGTTGCAGACGCTGATGCCTTTGGCTGGCTCGAAAGTAACAAGACCCAGAGATGCTGTCAGGGTCCATGGGGCTGTACAGGACCTCAAACAGACTTGAGAAACCTCTCAGTTTTCTTCAGGCAAAACACTTCAAATCACTATTGCAGTGTTTCCTCATTCCCATTTCTGTCTCTGTTTCTGTCTGTCTTTCCCTCCCTCTCTCCCTCCCCCTCCCCCTCCCTCCCTCTCCCCCTTCTTCCCTCCCTTACTCTCTCCCTCCCCCCTCCCTTTCTCCCTCCTTCCCTTCATCCTTCCCTTTCCTACAATGGCTCACTCACCCAGCACCTTGTATCTTTAACTCTCCCTAGCATTTATTATTCCTTGCTAGTAATACTACATTAAAGGCAATCTAGGAGAAAAACAAAACAAAAGCCCCAACTACTTGACTCAAACTTCAATCAAAAGTTTCTCTTGTGGTCGTACATGGCACCAGAAAACCAGAAGCAGCACAAAGCACAATTTGGGGAAACATTTGGAAAAATTTAGCCAAATGAGTAAAAGGTTTGGAATGTTTGATATTTTTCAGGCAACCCTGGGGCTCATTGTTTTTGTCTCTTTGAGGAGAAAAAGTGATCATGGGTTTTCTTTTTCTTTCTTCCTTTCTTTTTTTTAACTCGCCTGACCATTCCTTTAAAGTAGTAGGCAGCACTGCCTACCAAGTTACCCAAAGAGTTAATACTCAGGGCACCAGGCAGGAGGGCTGGTCTATTTAAGCAGCCGCTGCCCAAACTAAGTGGGCACAAAGACAGAAAGGAAAGTGAGTCGACCTTGGAGGGGTAGGGCACAGCATAGGGCAATTTAAAAGGGGGGGGGGAATGAAAAAAGAAACACCAGCCTTTAACGCAATCCTGAGAGGCTGTTGTCCAGTTTGGTCCTCAAATGGCCATTGTCTGATGAGACAGAGTAAATGGGAGGTAACCTTAGCGTAAATTACCAAACCCTCGCATGCCAGAGAACACAGTGACAGCACATACTGCTCAGCGTGCCCTACTTGCTCTCGCATGTGGTGTTACTGAGAAGATGGAGGGAGGGGTCTGGTTAATTCATTACGATATCAGAGTATCCGACATGGCACCCCCCCACCCCCCAAATCAAGTCCAATCGAATTGACAGATTGGAGCATGGATCTCTCACCTCACCTCTTTCATGTCTTAACTGCAGGATAAAAAGTTCAGGGTGGGCACTGCCCCCTGCTCAGTTTCATGGGCTTGCCTCGGGCCCCTAATGATCACTTAAGCACATGCTCACACAAAGCCCAAAGTCTTTAACCAATTCAAGTCCAATTATTATCAGTTACATTCCATGCCTTTTTTTTTCAGACCCAGACTTCCTAGTGGTAACTGATGGGGTGGGGGCGGGGGCCAGTCTAAAAGTAAAAGCCATGGGTGCTAAGCCCCTGGAACATCTCAGTCAGCCTTCACATAAAATAAAAACAGTCCAAACAAAACCAAATAATCAACAACAACAACAACAAAAACCATGCTCAACAAACTCTGAAAGACTTTGGTGGGTGCCTCCTGGCGCTCCTCTTTCCTCCTGCACTAGGCCATGAAAAGTTTAGGTGGCCCCCACCCCAGAGTGTTTTCTGTAAGGAAGGAGGAAAGGGGGGATGCCCAAATCTTTGAGATTCACACACAAAGAACAGCTCACTAGAAAAGCTCCTAAAACAATATCCTTACCCGGGAGAACGTCTGTTGGAACCCGCTTTTCTAAAAATCCCTGCTCACCTGCAAGAGACTTCAACCATCTCACCGGCATTTCTGCAGCTAAATAACAAAAGAACACTCCATTGAAAGTCCCCCGTCTTTAAAGAGAAAGCTACACTCAGGGCTTCCTCTCCCTTCTTCCTCAGGCTTGTTAACTGCGTTCCTACTGTTAGTAATTTGAAAGAGGTCGGCAGAGGGGATGGGGGCTAGGGTGAGGGAAGGGTCCGATTGCCA
>JADRCD010233197.1:0-5000 GCA_019843815.1 Montemys delectorum | reverse complement strand
GAACTTGGGTTGGAGGGTAGGTATGGGAAACCCTAGGGCAGTGGAATGGAAGTGTATCAAGACTGCTTCACTCATGTTCTAAAGGGGAGACTCTGGACCTCAATCATCCCATCCATGAAATGGAGAAGGACAGCAACTGAATCAGGCACAAAATCGGCACCAATCACAACGTCTTCTGGCCACATCTCCCTGCTCAGTGAATTCTAGACTCTAGAGAACTTGTCAAGACTTTGGGAATCTTGTTGGTCCTTTCTTTCTGCTCGGAATCAGATTGTAAATTCCACTTTTTTATGCTTCATGGTCCAGCTCTGAGTCCCACTGAGCTGAGGTCATGTTGGTAATGTGATCTCCAAGCTCACACCTGGCTTCCCCTATGAGCATGGGTATGCCCCTTGAAGCAGCCTTCCCTAAACCTTCACTTTCCAAGGTGTAGTTGGTTTTCTCTGAGGGAAGACCCACTGGGCTGCATGACCTCCCATGACCTTCTAAACTCAGAACAGTGGGCCATACCCTCCATAGCCCTAAGAACTAGCATGGCTCCAGACACAAAGCATGTGTTCTGAACATGCTTGGAGAACAGACTATTCTGGACATAATAAACAATTGTCCCTCAACTCATGGTGTGCTTTTGGAGCATTTCATTCTTTTAAATTAAAACATTTGAAAAGGTATGCTTATTTACTGTATGTTGCATGTACATATGTATGTAGGGGTCAGGACACAAGCATTGAGAGTTGGTTTTTCTCTGCTCTAATGTGTAGGATCCTTTGCTGGAATTGAACTCAGATGATCAGCCATGGTGACAAGCACCCTTAACTGCTGAGCCATGTAGCTAGCCCATCCGCTTCACTCTTTATCATCGCCTAGGCATTGGCCTTGGTACAGGGCGTACAGAGACACAGAGGCCAAAAACTGGTTCTTCTTTCACAGCACAGATCCAGTGAGGGGTGGATGACAAAGAATCCATGCATGAGGTCAGAGGCCAGCAGCTTCCTGGTGTTGTAAGGAGACTTAAAGCAAGGGGAAGCATAGGTGCTGGGGTTTGGCTTTTAAAATGCATTGTTAAGAAACTGCTCCCCTAAAAGGAGCTTTGAGGTCAACGTTGGGTATGAACCAAGACCTGGGATTTGGTGCTATTGGAGTATTTAATGTCCAAAGCCTTGATTGGTGACTCTGTTCCTGTCTACCTCCTGTGCAGACTTCATGTGCCTCACTTTCTTCACTCTTCATGTCACTATCCACTTCCTGTAGTTCATGAAGAACAGTTAAGTAAATGCCTGAAGAATTCGGGAAGCCATTAGCATGTCATACATGTTCCATCAGATGCCAGCCTGAATCCTGGGGCTGGAGGGAAAACAAGACAAACAGAAGAAATGGCAGACATAGGAAACCTTCTATATCTTAAGAGTGGGCCTTGCCACAGCTCAGGGGCTACCATGAAGTCGCCCAGGGGCAAAGACCCCAAGTCAGGGCCGGAGAGGGAAATCTCCAGCTAAGTCATCCTAGATGTGATGGGATGGTTGATGGTGAGAACTTGACAGGCCCTAGAATCGCATAAGAGATTGTAGACCTCTGAGCGTGTCCCTGAGGGATTCTCAAGACTAGGTTGATTAAGGTGGAAAGACCCAACCTAAATATGGGTGTTACCAAGCCATTAGCTGGGCTTCTGGACTGAGCAAAGAGGAGAAAGTACACTGGATGCCAGCAGTCATCTCTCCTGATTGGGGACACTATACGACTACTAGCCTCCTCCCACCAGGATGCCTTCCCTCCATGACAGCCTGGAGCCTCAAACTGTGAGCAGAGTAAACTTTTCCTTCTTTGAGTTGCTCTTGTCAGTTTTTTAGTTGCAACAAGGAGAGAAGTCACTGAAATACCTGGGAAGGGATTGCTGTGGACCACTAAGCTTAGTGGAGAGTGTTGGAGTGATATTGCATCCAAATCTTCCGACCCGAGAGTCAGGCATCTGCTTTAGGGTACTGTCAGCCCACGTGACCCACTGGCCACCTTCACACTGGGAAGCACAGCTCCCAAGGCCCCTTCACCAAGTTCTGATCCAGGACATCAGTGTTCACCTTGAAAGGCCTGGCTCTGGGGATTCCTTGAAGGAAACATAGTCTTATTTACAAACAAAAGGCTAAAAAAATTAAATTCTCACTCAGAGCAATAGCCCACTTATGTGTAATATCGTCAGTGCGGATGGATGCTATCAACAATTTCTACACAAACTGCTACATTCCAAACTGCTATTCTATTTCACTGGATTGTTGGAAAGTTCTGAGCATCAGTGGCCATTAGCCTCAGAATCTTCATTGCACACTTAAGGCTTTCCTGAAGTCATGCCAAGTGAATTATAAGAACTATAAAACCCATGCTGTCCCTTACACACACACACACACACACACACACACACACACACACACACACCATTCAGGAAACAGGATGCTCCTATCAGAATAGTGTCTATTGCATTTCTGCTCTGAGGAAGCAATAGTGCTCTCCATGTAAATGGTTAAGTGGAACTCTGAGGCAACTGCTTTGAGTCCCTCTCTGAATCCGAAGTCGTCTGCACCAAGCCTGCCAACTAACCAACAAACTCCGAGGCAGCAAAGGGCATCAGAGGGCGCAAGTGCTCCTACATTCATGAGATATTCAGTGTGGCAGGAGAGGGCCCCACAGCAGACAAGCTCTGACTTCTGAAATGGCCTGGCAAACACACCACACATAGGAGGAGTAATGAGGGTGCTGGAATGAATGTCTGAGGAACACAGACAGACAGACATCCACCATTTGTCCTCATGATGTCCACGAAAAATAAAAAATAAAAAAAAAGACCCGTGTCTTCCTCTGGGGTGACTTATTGCACTTTAATTACACAGACTGTTATGGCTAAGTTTCACTGCCTCTCTGACAGGATTTAGAGTCTTTGGGGGAAAGCTTGAGGTATGGTCTGTGACAGGCTCTCTAGATTAGGTTAATAGAGATGCAAAGATTAACCCTTAATGTGTCCATGCCATTCCATGAGATAGGGTCTAGGGCTAAATAAAAAGGAGGTGTTTACCCCACCCCCATCTGTCTCTTTCTCCTGCTCTGCTCCTGACTTCGAATACAATGTGACACATCTGCCTCGCACCTTTGCTACCCTGCCTTCTCCTCCATAGTGAATAGTATTCTTAAATCCTGATCCAAGATAAAGCACTTCTTCCTTGCGTTGTTTTTGTCAAATATTCTGTCAAAGCAATAAGACAGGTAATGAATATACAGATGTGGTCAAAGGGGAATGACAGGCAGAGCACAGACAAGACATAAAGTCCAGGGAAAGAAAAACACTAACCTATCATCAGGAAGGACATCCATGATGCTGGGTGATCTTTTATTTCTAAAGATTTTTTTATTTTATTGTAAGGGTCTGTGTGTGTTTGCCTGTGCATGTGCATATGTGTGTGTGTGTGTGTACGCGTGTGCGTGTGTGTGTGTGTGTGTGTGTGTGTGTGTGTGTATGGTTATATACATCATATGTGTGCAGTGCTCAAAGAGGCCAAAAGAGGGCAGCAGATCCCCTGGGACTGGAACTACACGTGCTTGTCAACTACCTTGTGAGTGAGTGGTAGGAACTGAGTCTGGGCACTCTGCAGAGTAATTGTGTTCTTAATTGTTGAGCTGTCTCCCCACCAATGAATGCTATTAACTGTAACAAAGTTATTACTAAATAATCCAGAACACCAATGTAAATACTATCCACCTGGTCTTCAGATAGTCTTCAGGACTCCATATCTGCCAAACTTCAGACAGTCACGCATGACTAATTCTTCTTTTTCATATCTAAGAAGCAACTTGAAGTACATTGTCAACTACTTCTTGCTTCTGCTCCGACTTTTCCTGCAATGCGCACTTTATCGCAGTTATGCGCATGCCCGGAAGCTCATGCATAGGTTGCTGCTGTTATCCTGGTAAAATGTCTTCTCTTCTAGCCTCTGTCTCTCTACTTATCACATGCAACACTGCAGCACGCACACCCACCGGGCTCTCCTTGCTGCTACAGTTACCAAGACTTGAACTTCCCAGCCTCACTGAGTACAGCAGCCCTGTCTACTCACCAGCAGTGCATGCTTACACAGCATACACAGTGACTTGAGCCCAAGCTTCCAGCTTCTGCTGTCCACTGCTTGTTCCTGGTGGAAGTGTACACTAGTGTGATAAGAAGGATATATCCCAGAAGGCTGAGGAGAGCAATTTTGGAAAGCTTCCCAGAATAACCACGGACTGGTCATAAACAAAATCAAACCACTAGGCAGGTGAGATGCTTCAGTAGGTAACCAACTCGATGACCCACATGGTAGAAGGAGAGAACCACATCCTGTGAGCAGTAACTTCCACAAACAAATACAATAGAATACAATAGAATCTCTATCGCGGGAGACTGTTGAAGACAGACCGTTGTTACCAAGGAATATCCGCACGACCATGATTGATGCAGAGCCTTTATGTAGTTTCATGGTTTAAGCACAACTTTTGCTATTGTTCACATTTAGGCATTTCTTCATTTCATCTGTAAGCTCCACAGACAGGAAATTCAGGTACCTTCTTCACTTTATATTCCTGAGCACAATGGTTTATGAGATTTAATAACATGTTTATTAAGTAAAGGGACAAACATAGAAAAGAGAAGGAAGAAGAGGAAGAGGAGGAAAAGAAGCAGAGGAGAAGGAAGTGGAGGAGGAAGTGGAAGAGAAGGAAGCAGAGGAAGAGGAGGAGCAGAAGGAAAAGAAGTAGAGGAGAAGAGGAAGCAGCAGAGGAGGAAGATGGCAGAGATGGCTGGATGTTCTGCCACGTGAGAAACAATTTTTCAAAGAATCGTTGGCATTTTTTATTGAGGTTTTAGCTCCTGGTTGCCAATAGCTGAACAAGTTTGGATTATACAGCTAGAGTTAATGTGATTGAGTTGATTTTAACAGGGGGTTGGGGGAAGCCAGACTGACAGAAATTCATACTAAAAGACT
>JADRCD010233195.1:0-20113 GCA_019843815.1 Montemys delectorum | reverse complement strand
TGGATTTCCTGGATGTTTTGGGTTATGGTCTTTTTGCATTTTGCATTGTCTTTGACTGTTCTGTCAATGTTGTCCATGTTATCCTCTGCCCCTGAGATTCTCTCTTCTATCTCTTGTATTCTGTTGGTGATGCTTGCATCTATGTTTCCTGACTTTTTTCCTAAGATTTCTAACTCCACGGTTGTCTCCTTTTGTGATTTCTTTATTGTTTCTACTTCCATTTTTAGGCCCTGAATGGTTTTACTCAGTTCCTTCAACTGTTTGCTTGTGTTTTCCTGAAATTCCTTAAGGGATTTTGGGTTTGCTCTTTGAAGGCTTCTATTTTTTTTACTTGTGATCTCCTGTAATTCTTTATGGGATTTTTTTGTTTCCTCTTTAAGGGCTTGTACCTCTTTATCTGTTTTCTCCTGTATTTCTTTAAGGGAGTTATTCATGTCCTTCTTAAGTTCCTCTATCAGCATTGTGAGATATGTCTTTAGATCCAAATCTTGCTTTTCTCGTGTTTTGGGATACCCATGGCTTGCTGAGGTGGGAGTACTAGATTCTGGTAAAGCCAAGCAGTCTTGGTTTCTGTTGGTAGGATTCTTGCATTTGCCTTTTGCCATCTCTTGATCTCTGGTGTTAGAAGTTCTTGGTATCTCTGACTAGAGCTTGACCTGTCCTTGCTGCCCTGCAACTCCCCTTTCACTACTGAGGCCTGTGCCTCCCAGCTGGTCCTGCCTTAGAAAGGCACCAGAGAGAAAAGGGCAGATCTCACCTGAGTCCTTGGGCTGAAGCTCATCCTGGAGGGAAGCCTCCCCTAGCAGGGAGGGGGCAGAGATGGTTGCTGATCCAGTTCTGTTACTTGGAAGCTGAGAGGATCCTGTCCCTGCGGTCCTGCGACTCCCCTGCAATTCCTGAGGCCTATGCCTCCTGGCTGGTCCCACCTTAAAAAAGCACCAGAGAGAAAACAGTGGATCTCACCTGAGTCCTTGGGCTGAAGCCAGCCCTGGAGGCAAGCCCTCCCCTAGCAGGGAGGGGGCAGAGATGATTGATGATCCAGCTTTGTCACTCCGAAGCTGAGAGACTCCTGCCCCTGCAGTCCTGCGTCTCCCCTGCAATTCCTGAGGCCTATGCCTCCCGGCTGGTCCCGCCTGATTCCTGGGGCTGAAGCCCACCCTGGACGCAGGCCCTCCACTCAAATTGATTCTTTTTTAATTATTATCTCTAATCTTTTTTTACAGTCCAGTTACTATCCCCCTCCCATTCTGCCCTCCAACAGTTTCTCATCCTGTTCCTCCTTCCCAGTCTCCAAAAGGATGTCTCCACACCCTCACACTCCCTATACCTCACCAGGCCTCTCCATTCTCTGAGGCCTCAAGTCTCTCAAAAGTTAGTTGTATCTTTTCTCATTGAGGAGACCAGGAAGTCTTCTGTTGTGTATGTGTGAAGGGGGCGGGGGGGCCTCAGACCATCTAGTGTATATGCCTGGTTGGTGGCTCAGTGTCTGAGAGATCTCAGGTGTCCAGGTTAGTTAAGACTGCTCTTCTTCCTATTGGGTCACCCTCCTCTTTAGTTTCAGCCTTTCTCTAAGCCAATCACAGGGGTCTCTGGTTCTGTCAGTTGGTTGGGTGTAAGTGTTGGCTTCTGACTCAATCAGCTGCTTGTTGGGCATCTCAGAAGGCAGTCACAGTAGGCTCCTGTCTGTAGGTACATCATAGCATCAGTAATAACATCAGGCACTAGAGCCTGCCCTTGAGATGGTTCCCAATGTTCCTCCCTCACCTTGGTCATTAAGGTACTCTTTAATTCATGTATGACCTCTTCCTAGAAAAAAATACATAAACCAAAACACATCTAATCACTTTGACAGAAATGTTTGAGTAGTTTTCTTCATAGTCAGGGCATCTGGTCTCACCATTATTATGTCCCTAGTCCTGATACTCCTTCCCAAGTCATCTACAATAAAACAGAACAGGCTGCAGAATTTGGAAATGACAAAGTGTTATCAAATTGCACGATTCATCACTCACTTAGGCAGAAGAATTAGGTTCAATGAGACCATGAAAATATTATTTTATAGTAGAAATCATATACCTTTCTCTTCAGTCCTCTGTAAAGGTTAAAATTAATCAAAGATCTAACTTCTTGACTGAAGTCTAAACCTTCTGTCTCAAAATCAAAACAAAATAAGAAGTCACTTTTCTAGCTCAAGAATGTCCTTTGAAAGTTTAAGGTGAGAAAAAAAATCAGCACTGTGAAGACAATGAGTAAACATCCTACCAAACACCCCATGACCTCTGAAGTATTCTGACATCAGGTGGATGATCCACAAAGACACCCCTCATTTAACTTGAAATTCTTGTGTAAATGTGAATTTATTCCTCTTGACCCTTCTCCCAGGTATCATGGAAAACAACTTTTCTTATATGTAGATCAGATTCTTTGTGAATTATCAAGTTGACTCTTTATATTTTCTTTATGATCCTCTGTACTTATAGATAAGAAGGTATTTTCCAAAATTTTATTGATATAAGCAAGACAATCATGTTTCACGACTGTTCCCAAGACTTAACTCCTTGCAGAACAAGCTTTATAGTATCTGCTAGATTCAGCCTCATTGTCATGCCAACAGAATGTGTCCTTCCACTCACATTTTTAGATGAGCTGCATATTTATATTCTTCACTGCAAGATAAATTGGTTGCCCAGTGGTATCGACTTGTCAGTTTTTAAGATCTTAAATCTAGTGAGATGAAGAGAGAGTAGAGATGAAATTCTCTAAGAGTGACTATCTTGAGTCAAGTGCTATGGTTGTATGAGGATTCTGAAAAACGAGAAAAGGAAAGGAAAAATAAGTAATAATATACAATCAAGCTGGTGGTTTTAAAGAGAAAGTCATGGGTTCCAAGCTGGTATCCTAGGTCCTTTGATTATTGTTGAGATGTGTATCTTGGGTTTCTATAATTCTTAAAGGCATTTTCTTATGGTTAGAAATTAAGTATTCCACAAATGTTCATAGATTTGAAGTTTGATTCCTAGAAATTTCAAAATTGACAGAATATTTGATCATGAATGCTCATATCGTCACATTTGAATGCATTTGAATGCATTCTGAATACATTTAATCTCATCAATGGATGAGTTGATTATGAATGGATTATGGGGAAGTAGGGTCTAGTATAGGAATGGAACCCTTGAGTAAGTAGGGTCTACCTTGTCTCTGAATCTTTGTGTTCTTTCTCCACTTCTTGACTAACCATGAGATAAGCATTCTTTATCCATCATGCACCTACCGTGATCTTTCTGCCTTGACCCAGGCTTAAAAGCAATGCAGACACATGACCATGGCCTGAAACATCTGAAACTATGAATAGTAATCAAATTCTTTTAAGTTGATTTGCTCAGGAATTTTGTTATGATATGAGTCTTGACTAACACAGAATCTTACTTTGGTCAACCAGTACCAACATCTTCATAGCTTCTCCTACAGGGTCTCAATCTGTACAAATGCCAGTGTCTTCCTGCTTCCCACTAATCTACAGATTAACCACTGATAAGACACAAAAACTTCATCCCTTCATCCCTCTGCTTCCTATAACACCCTGCATAAAAGCATTTTTTTAAGAAAATGGCAGCATGAAAAGGACACCCATCCCATTGATATTAGTGAAATCACTACTTGCCTTGTTTTTATCATAATTTTTAGCAATAATTTTCTAAACAATTAAATGCGATACAAGGTTCTGCTTCAACAGGTAAAACCAGAAGAGGGCTCATGATTGTTCCTTTAAATTAAGTTTTTAATTGGGCTCGATTACTTCACTTATCATAGTTCTTTGTTCAGGACTTAAGGCAGTGAAGCTAACACTTTGTTGAAGTCCCTTTGGAATAAATTACAGGCAAAATAATGTCAGATCACTAAAAATGTCAGTTCTTTAGATTGTGTGAAATGAAAAACAGTGAGAGGTGTGAGGGTAAATGTTGGCTGTTAGAGTAGAAAACCACAAATGCAGTCAAGAAGAAATGGAGTATTCTAAAATGTGACAAGTAGCATTCTGCTTTTTATATTAGCCATTAACTGCTGAGACTCATTAGGCTTAGTATTCAAGACCCAGTAATTGAATGTTCAAATACTCAGCAGCAGTGCCACAATGGGTATCCTATTTCTAGCATCCACCAAATTATGAATCATTCTCAGTATATGAGACTTATAGAAGAAATGTTGTCCTTGAAAACAAGCTTGAATTTTTTAAGGTGACTTTTACCTTGTTTTCAAACATGTTTTTTAATTGAAATAGAATTATACTGCCAACCCCCTCCTTTTCTTTTCTCCAGCTCCTCCCAGATACCCTCTCTTCAACTCCTCCCACAAGCCTCACCCTCAGATGTATGGTCTCCCTCTTTGGCTTAGATTATTACTGTTATGTAATTGATATAGATCAACATTTTAATTCATTGATTGATAAAAGTTTTGGTTTTAGCCTGTTTGGCACTTCTGAAAATCTTTCCAAGGAAATTCAAGGATACAGGAAAATTGAAGGATTCCTCGATCTTATTTCTTCTCGGTTTTCTTTATTATTTTGTATTTTGTATTTTTAATTTATTTTTGTTACAGTGAACACTTTTCATTAAGTTCCACATTTCACAGTTACCAAATCCCTTTTTGCTGGTGTTATATAGCACCCAAGTATACTTTTTTTCGGTAAATATTATTCTATAATGGAAAATTTGTGATCTTTCCTGCCAGAAATAACTGGAAGAAATACCATTTCCATATATAATTTCTTCTATGTCTTACTTTTTTCTCCCTCACTCCCTTCCCAAGTAACATCCATTTATATTTCATATCTTAGTTCTGTTATGATGTCTAGAGGAATATACAGAAATAGTAATTCTACTGTTTTGGAGGTTTACCTTTAAAGAATGATTTTATAAAAACATTTTGTTTTGCAAATGCACTCAGCCTGATGAGGGCCTCTAAAGACGGAAGTCATGTGCACCTTTGTCACATTTTAAGTCCCTACAACAGTTTGTGACACATGATAGGCATCATCTTTCTAATGAACAAAATTAAATATCTGATTATCAAATGAGGTAAATTGCATAACTCAACACTTAACACTTTCTCAGTCTTATGGTGATGGACGTAGTTTTTCCAATAACTCACTGCAATCTTAAAGTGTGTGTGTGAGTGTGTGTGTGTGTGTGTGTGTGTGTGTGTGTGTGTGTGAAAGAGAGAGAGAGAGAGAGAGAGAGAGAGAGAGAGAGAGAGTAGAGGTAATATGGGACTACTTGCAGAGGTCAGTTTTCTCGTTATACCATGCTGCTTGTCAAGGGATCAAACTCAACTGACAGCAAACACTTACCTGGTACACCATTTCACAGGCCCCACACTACTCATTTCATAAAATTTCTGTTGTTTGTTTGTTTGTTTTTTGGAGGGGAACCTGGAAAAGGGAAAATTTACATGTAAATAAAGAAAATATCTTAAAAAAAAAATTCAGAACCCTTTATCTTGTTTCTATGCTGCAGTCATTTCGGCTCCAGGAATCCTGCCTGCCTACCTCCTTGCTCTGAATCCAGGGATCATTAGCACCTATCCAATTGGAAGAAGGCTTCAGAGTACATTTGTCACTAAAAGCTGGACTGCCAGAGTCTGTATTTCTTTGACAGGACTTTAGTGAAGATTTGTTTCTTTAGGCGCGGAGGCATTTCTTCTTGGTGTGAAGGCAAATCAATGCTGCTATAGAAATGCCAACACCTACAGATGCCTTCCAATTATCTATGAAGCCTGGGTGACAGGAAAGAGTAACAATCTTTGCTTGAAAAGTTGCCTGAGCGAAAAGCCTAGACATTTTCAAGTGCACTGAACAGATGAATAAATAAGAGTGTCTGAGTGAGTCCCGACCAGGCAGGGGACTTTAATCATGGAATGCTCTGCCAGGCACTGTCATTATTCTCAAAGTGGCCTACTACTCCATGGCAAAAACCACACAGAATTATATGAAAAAATCTGTTAGTTTCCATGCATATGGATTGAGTATGTAGTGACTACTAACAAAAGCTATAACAATATGGTTTTGATTTGACATGGAGCATTTTATACTTATTTCCTTCAAAAGTCAAACTATGAGTCTAATACCAGTTCAATCACATGCTAGGTGTTTCCAATGATAGGTGCCATGTTTTTCCTGGGGAAACATGAACAAATGTCCATTCTCCAGAGATCTGGCATGAAAGAGAGACCAAAGGAACAATTCACCCACTATATAGAGCAGGGAGACAGTGAGCCTGAAGGGTTAATTACAGAAGCATAGGTGATTCAGAGGTGGCCAAATCAATGTAAAGCTCACCAGAGTTGCATCTCTAAAGCTCTCTGTATACTAGCAAGGATCTTAGCCAATCATTGTCTCTCCCCTTAGCAACCATGTACTGGCTTTATAATCAGTCTTGTTAGTCTTATGGCTTATGGTATATTCCTGAACCTTTAACATTGCATATATTCCCTGAGTATTATGGAACTATCCTCTCCTTCTGGGAAGGAATATTTCAATCCAAAGAAACTAGCTATGCAACAAATGCAAGAATTATATGAATGCTGTTGTAACTCTATAATGTTATACCAGTTCCCAGCTGAGAACACTAAGCCCCAGAGATGAGTGACTGACCTAAGAATGCACATTAAGAACTCTAAATCTCATTATTTGAATACATAAATCCTCATATTTTGGATCTCTGTAGCCTCCACCTTTAATATATGTATATATATATATATATATATATATGTGTGTGTGTGTGTGTGTGTGTGTGTGTGTGTATACATATGTGTGTATGTGTGTGTATGTGATATGTATAACTCAGAAAGTTTTTTACTTTATGTGTGAATAAAACATTTTTTTACTTTATGTCTGGATAAAATAACTTAACTCCACATATGACACTTTTATGACTGAAGATGTCTAACTGAAAGGAACTTGGCATACTTTGTATAATAGTAGTAATGGTGACAATCCCAAGGGCAGAATAATTCAGTGTGAGCCTATACAGCAATTAGGATTTCACTGATGCTTAAGAAACAGTTTCACACATTTATTTACTACCTCAAGAAATACACACAAGACAGTGATGGACACACAAGGTAAGATTGTATTTACACCCTGCCAAGTCATCAACAGAACCATTAGCCACCTACTAAATTTTGTGAATAAGTAAAAGAAAACTAAGCTCCCTTGTTTATGGTACTGTATTTAAGTAGTCTTTCATTATACTCACTCTCCTAGTGAACTTAAACTGTTAATTTTGCACACCCACAAATAGAGTCTCAAATGAGAGATTTTCTAGATTAGAATGGCCTGTAGACTTGCCTTTGGGAGATTGTTTTGATTGCCAATTGATATAGAAAGGACAAGTCCACTATAAACAGTATTGTTTCCCAGGCAGATGGTTCTGAGAGGTGTAGGAAACCCAGCTAAACATGATCCTGAAAGTCAGCGAGCAAGTAGTTATCCTATACTTTCTAAAAGTTCATGCCTTATCTTTTCTCAGTGATGTACTGACTTGGAAGTTTAAGCCAATTAGTAAACCTTTTCTCGAGAATTTCCTTTTGGCCGGAGTGTTTTACTACAACAACAGAAAAAAAAAGCTAAGGAAAAGAACCTCAGAGAGTCACCTAATTCAGATCCTAATTACCAAAAAGTAATTATGGAAAGTAATGAGGATATGACTCTCAGTTTAAAGAATCTTCATAGGTCTCTACTATAGGAACCCACTGGCATTTGATTTAAGAAAGGATTGCAGAAAGACCAGATGGAAAGATTCATGTCATATTGGGTTCATAGTGCCCCAAAATAAACCAGAATTCCCTAAATGGCAAAATCTCTGTGAATTACTAATGTTACAGCTCAAGCTACTTTATGAGGCCCCAAAACTTCTTCACTACAAAAGGCCTTCAGAGTGAGCCCTGTGACGTCATAGTGGAAGAGTTGTGATGCCTGTGAGTTTCCTTCTTCACTGACTTTCAGGACAGATTGTTTCTTGACCTGTGTAGCTCATCATACCAAGTGTCCTTCCGTCTCACTCATTTACACTTTGCTTATTTCTGTTGCATTTGCTCCTGCCATTGGCATGACAAGCTTTTTATGCCTTGTAAAGCTTTTGAAGTTTCCCTTATGATAGCCCCAGGATCAATACTGACTTTTCTTTTAACGTGAATATATCATGAGACTTAATTAACCACTTTGATATATTCTTACACATTTTTATAAAAACCTTTCCAAGTATTTTTACTTTTTCAGAACATTTTTATCTTTAAAAAAACTCAGAGTTGGGCAAAAATATTTGGTATCTTCATTTTATCAATGAGATACTTGAGACATAGTAAAAAAAAATATGCTCACATTTCTATAAGGAATAGCTTTGAAGCTAAGCCACTTCCATTCTAGTCTAATACTAAAGCATCCCATGTTAGAAACCATGGCAACATAGTCTTTGACAAGACACTCTAATATAGAAGAGACAAAAGAGGAAGGTTTTAAGTTTCTAAAAATTAACAGTCTTTCTTACTTTTGATGATTTGTATAAAACATACACACTGCTTCCAAGATATCCCCTTTAATTTTCTGCCATTCAATCATTTGATAAGTTTTATCTTTCCAATGTTTTAAAATCTCCCAAAATATATATGATTCTTTCATCTTGTTAAGTGTTGATAGAGATTTATACATACTCTGGTTTAGCCAGTGCTGTTAGAACTTCTCCCTAAAGTTTCTCCTTTCCAATCCTTTCAAATATTGCATCCCCAAACTTACCATAAAACAAATTAATCTTCAGTATTTTCTAGTTGAATTCCACCCTTCCTTTAATGGGTCATTCTTTCTCTTTATGAATTTCTCATATACATGCATATCTATTTGCATTTAATGCAAGGCTTTTTATTAGCAGATGCTCATGAATTTCTGGAGGTTCCTTTCTTCCCTTTCTTTGAGCTCCTAATTTGTTCTACCCAAACTTAGCTGTCTAAGCATTTCTAGTCTTTTATTCTATTTATTATCTTTAGACAAATGTTCTAAAGCTCAAGTACATTTAAAGGTTGAGGGTAAATGTTCATAACTCTGCACATGTGTGGTAACTGGGATGAGTTATAGCATGTGTATAGAGAAGACATTTAAATTTCAAATTGAAAACCAATGCTGAGACCAAACAAAACTGATTTTTCAGGTAGAAGGATTGTTAGTACTTGACTCTGTCTATATGTGCTATGTTACCCATTACCGAAGCCTACATTTCTTTCTACTTTGTATCACCTGCTCAGATTCTTCAGTACTCAATATGATGATTGTTTAATCTGATCACAGGCCTCCTCGTTTTAGGTATATTCTTTCAGAAAATGTTCTCTCTGAATGCTTCATCTCTATTACAATGGAAATCTTAAGGAAACATGCTAGCTGTGTCTTATTTACACTAGCATTCCAGTGTCTTCAATCCATTTGCTACTCAATATATATGTAAATGGGTGGTCCTAAAAGTAAATATTTCAGGGTTGAATAAGAGTAATGACAATAAATAAATAGCTTGGATATCTGGACATATCAGCACATATCTGGACAAATATAAAATGAATTTTTCCATCAATTTCACTCTGTGTCCAAAGAGGACTCCTCTCCACAGTTCTGGATCCACATTTTCCTTCACATGCTTTATGTTCCACTTCTCACTTTGCTGAACATCATTAGTTTAAGCTTAAACAGCGGCAATACCCTTTATTTTAAAAAAAAAAATCACAGCTGTGATTTTGTTTTCCATTGTTTTGCAAGTAATTGAATTTCATTGAATGGTATATAATAGAGAAATGCCACCACATCAGAGTTCCACTTTCAAATAAATGCTACATTATAAAAAGCAATTAAATATGAAGATTATAATCCTTTCATCAGCAACAATCTACATGTATATAATATAGAAAGTTAGAGAAGATAATGGGATCATAATTGGCTTGTAAAATGAGGTTAGAGGAATAATACCATGAGACAGGCTTCACAAGGAATGAAGGAAACACATTTTCAAGGTCATTGGTGTAAAGAAATGAAAATGTGGCCATTAGAGAAACTTCTTGAAGGGTATGTGCCTTAGGGAACCCAATGATAAACTGAAATCAAGGCAAGAACAACCAATTTACCAATTACATATAGAAGAAAGAAATTAACTACTCATTTTTCCCCTGAAAAGCTGGATGCCTTGTAAGTAATGGATGCCAAAAAGAAAAAAAATAGAGGCACCATAGCTTTATTGAGTAGCAAGGAATCCGAAATAGGAGAGAAGTGAACTCCCAAGGCAGATCAGTAAAGGGAATATCGGGAACAAGCGGCTGCATAGTTAGAATGAGATCATTAGAGGAACATGATTATAATCAAGCTACTTCTGTGCATGACAACAGGATCCCACATCTGCCTGAGACTGCAAGCTCTGAAGAGACTGCTGATTGAAATTGGGGAAAGTGGTAATCGTACATTAGAGCCAGATAAACAATTATGCTTTGAGTTAAGAAATGAGTGTGCCCCAGAATAGAGAGAGCACTGTTGTAGAAATGGGTTCAAATGGTAGTGTCTCCCTTGGCAGCTTGCATAGCACCTTCCTCTAATATAAAAATTAGTCCTCAAGAAGGAAGAATCCAGGTCAGTTCCAGACTGGTTTTTCTAAACCTGATGTACAAAGTATGTGGTGCCTTCAACATAGGGGTCTTAACTTCAAATTCAGGAGGCAACCAACGGTAATAGAAATAGCTCATGTTACTTTGGGAGTCTCTAGGACTCCCCTAACCAACAATTCAAAGTGAGTTTTTTTCATACTTGGCACTTGATACATCCATGTACTATCAATATTACTGGTGCCTAAACAAGAACAGTATAGACACTACCAATTGATATATAAAAAAGGGATAGGGAAAATTCAACATACTCCACCCCTAGATAAAGAGTTATAGGTTGTTGATGCCTGTTAAGAGAGGAATGGTGTCTTTTTTGTCTCTTTTCTTTTTTTACTCTTTTTTATTGGATATTTTATTTATTTACATTTCAAATGTTATCCCCTTTCCCAGTTTCCCCGCCTCAAAACCCTTATCCCATCCCCCTCTCCTGTTTCTATGGGGGGGTTCCCAACCCAGTCACCCACTCCCACCTCATCATGCTGCCATTCCCCTACACTGGAGCATTGAGCTTTTACAGGACCAAGGGCTGCTCTTCCTATTGATGCCAGATAAGGCCATCCTCTGCAACATTTGCAGCTGGAGCCATGGGTAGCTCCATGTGAACTTTTTGGTTGGTGGTTTAAGACACTATGGCTGATGCCAAGAAGTACTTGCTGATATATCTGTCTCTTGAGAGGCTCTGCCAAAATCTGACAAATACAGATGTGGATGCTTACAGCCAACTATTGGACTGAGAACAGGGACTCCAACGGAGCAGTTACGGAAAGGACTGAAGGAGCTGAAGGGGTTTGCAACTCCATAGGAAGAACAACAATATCAACCAAGCAGAACACCCAGAACTGCCAGTGAATAGTGTCTTCTAATAACAAGCTCCCACACTGATTGTTCGATCTCAATAAGTCTGCTCTGGACACAAGTATATATTAGCAAAGCTAAATGGACTCAGTTAATTGTATGTGTGTGTGTGTGTATGTGTTCATGTGTGAATAATGATTAGAGGAGATCATTAATTTAGATGTAGTTGTGCGGAACACAAGAATGATATAAATATGTAAATACAGTGTTCATGTATGGCATTCTCAAAAAGACTGTGTGAAGTCATGGATATGAAAGAAGAGTCTAAAGCTTAGACACACACATACACACACACACACACACACACACACACACACACACACATCCTTATTTCCACAAATAAGTGTAGCTCTCCTTCAAAACTTGAAACTTCTCCTTGCAAAACATAAACTATTACAGGAAACCATAATCAATCAAAATGCAACTTTGTGGAGCCCAGTTCTAACTGATACATCTACAACACAACTCCTACTCCTAAGGCTCAGGGATCATCACAAAGAGGGGGCAGAAAAATTGTAAGAGCCAGAGAAGCAAGCTGTCTTGTATGAGATTGTGTCTTCTAGAAATGTCCAGGAAGATATATCCATGAAGTCTCAGCACATGGCTAAAGAAATTCTGAATGACGATGAAACCAGCAGACATACTATGCAGGCATGGAAGAGAAAAATCTCAGAACTCTCTAGTGCTAAACAAAGACTTATAGGCAAATAAGAAATGATGAGAATAGGAGAAAATATTCTCCTCCACAGAAGAGGACCTCAATTGGTTATCCAATGAAAAAATCCTAAAATAATAATATCTATACAAGAAAAGTTTTACAAACTAATTCTGTACTTACATATTTAGGGGGAAATTTTATATATATATATATATATATATATATATATATGTGTGTATACATATATATGTGTGTATATATATACATATATGTGTGTGTGTATATACATATATATGTACATATATGCATTATGTATAGTATTATTATATGATTATAGTATAAATACATATGGTATATTTATATAATTTGTGTAATTATATGTAATGTATTATATATTTATATAATTTATATAATTAGGTACAATTATACATGATATATATGTATATATAACTACATAAATATATTGGATTATGATATGTAATTATAATATATAATATATTAGATAATTATGTAAAAAATTTCCCCTAAATATAGAAATGCAATTAAAAGGAGGCAAGAGATCATGGACTTAAGAGACAGTAAGTTTTGTTATGGCTCCATGAGACTTGTCTTATAGGTAAAAAGAAAAAAGAGGGAAATGGCATAAGTATATTTTAATTCCACAAAGTAAAAAGTTATTTTAAAATGAAGTAATAATCCCTGTGCAGTACTTTAACTTTTCCAACAAAGGATACACTTAATTAAGATACAGAATTTCTTATAACAGTGAGAAACTTCTTAAGGTTTGTTATAAGAGAATCTTGTTTTTTATTGGTAGTGTCCAAAGACTTTTGTGCTGCTCCCTTGCCATTAACAGGAATGACACCCAAGCCGACATGTATATATGAAGCTATAACTAACTTGCAACAAAAGCTTCTCAACAATAACTGCAGGGTACAATGTATACAAATATTAATATGACAGGCAAAGTAAGATTCATGTCAGCATTTTATGCCCACAAATTTAGGGAATCTCTGAACGTGAATAACATACATGTGTGGGCTTTCTTCAACATATTTTGAAGTATACTGTGATGTAGCTGTTCTATTATTGGACACTAAGAAACTGATCACAACCTTTAATCATTAAGTCTGATTGGCTGTATGGTTAAGGAAACATCAGTTCCTCAAAGAGAGATGCCCCAGGTCTGCTGACAAAGTAAAGAAAGAATTATGCAGTATAATAATTTGTCAGCATGTGTATAGTAGAGAATTGCAAATTTGATCATCAATAGGAGGAGAGGATCTCGGCCTTGTGAAGGTTCTGTGCCCCAGTGTAGGGGAATGCCAGGGCCAATAAGTGGGAGAGGGTGAGGTGGCAAGCATGGGGAGGGGGGAGGCAACAGGGGTTTGTTCTTGTTGTTTTTGTTTGTTTGTTTGTTTGTTTTTTTGGTGGGGAAACTGGGAAAGGAGAAATTTACTTGTAAATAAAGAAAATATCTAATAAAAAAAATTTTTAAAAAAAAAGAATTTAAAGGAACAAGCTCTGGGTTTGAATCCTAACTGTCACTTCCTACCTATAGATAGAATAATTTCTGAGGCTAGTTCCTTAGCTGCCTCAGCTATAAAACAGGAAATTTTATCTTGATCACAAGTCTTTCTCAGGCTTACATTGAGTTATATTTGTTATGTGTACATCTGACATTATACTCTTAGTGAGCAATGCTGCCTGAAGATGGAAATGGAAATGTTGGATGTTGAAAAAGTTGTTGTTAAGAAGAACTTATAACTGTACAAATTCGTAGAAACTTTTACCAAACTTCAGGCTCACCAAAATATGAGTCATACAAACTTTCACAGCCTTGTTTCCTTTGAAATACAAAAGGTATAATTGTCTGCAGTTGGCGAAGGATCTTATCTGGAATGTGAAATTTAAGAAAATCTAAAATGCAGTCTTGAGTTGTTAAAATTTGATCTAGTAGTATAGTGTTCATCTCTTTCAAAATGTGATTTAATGGAAAGTACTTCAGCTCCAAATAGAAGTTTGGACATTAAATTTCTCAGCATGTCCCTGTGAGCCTGGTACTGGAAGAGTACAGACTTTTCAGGCTTTGGATAAGGCTGTATATTTGGATAGTGTTTCTTCAGTTCTATCTATCATTGTCCTCCCCATTTATCTTTTTCTCCCTTTAAATAAGAGCAATTATTTTGTGAAGATCTGAATTTTAAGCATAAAAATTTTACTGTAAATTACTCAGATAAAATCAAGCCATCATTTGTTACCCAAGTCATTCTTTTTTCAACAGAGAACTGTCAAGGATGACTTGGGTAATTTATGTTCTATTCTTACAATTTCCCAGTTTTTCTTGTAAATACAGATGAGAGCAGGAAAGCGTGTATAGGGCTAGGAAGCCCAGTTCAGTTCTCTGAGTTGAGAAGTGATACAACTCATGCTCAGCCTTCTGCTTCCACTGTCGTAAGATGGCAGAAATTGAAGTTCCTAGCACTAAGTCATTTCCATTAAGACTGTTTCCCCTCTGAAAATAAAACACCTAAACTTGGAATATTTCTTTCTATTTCACTGTCTTGAACTCATTTAATGTCTAAAACCATGGGAGATATCTTAAAAGACGGCAGAGTTTCACAACATTGGGGATAGTCAGACAGGAACCCCAGTGGAGCAATAGAGACACCAACTGACCCACAAAGCTTTTAAGCCAAAATATATCCTGTCTACAAGAAATGCAGGCACATGGGACAGAGCAGAAATGGAGGAAATAGTCAACCAATAACCAGCCCAAATTGAGAGCTAAAGGTTGGGCAAGACCAACCATTAACACTACTAATAACAGTTATATTTACAAACATGAGCATGTTGTCCTCTGAAAGGCTCCAATGAGCAGCTGGCTCAGATAGATACAGACACCTACAATCAAACAGTGGATGGAGCTTGTGGCCCCTTATGGAAGAACAGGAGGAAGGATTGTGGGCCCCAAGGTAGACAGGAACTCTGCAGGAAGACCAACAGACCCTTGGATCCTGGGGCTCTCAGAGGCTGAACCACCAACCAAAAAGCATACACCAGTTGGACCTAGGCCTCCCAGCATATATGTAGTAATGTACAGCTTATTCTTCTCATGGAGGTTATCCCTGAAGCTGTTGCCTGTACATGGGATATGTTCTTCTAGCTGGACTGCCTTTTTTGTCTTCTGTGGAAGAGGAAATACCTAGCCTCTCAAAGACTTGAAGTTCAAGGCTGGAGGAATACCCAGAAGGCCCCCACCTGTTCAGAGGAGAAGGGTTTGGAGGAAGGATTATTGGAGGAAGAGGTAACAAAGAGGGAGTCAGTGAGCAGGATATAAAAAGAATAATTGAAAATAAAGTTAAATTTTAAAAAATGTACCAATCACTCTTTAATATATTAAAAAAGTATGACAGAGTCAGTTTAGGTAAGCTTAAATAAGACTTCACATTAATAGTAACCTCTTTGACCAAGACAAATATCAACTGACAGAAATAAAACTGATGATGTTTACTTCTTCAGCAAGAATTGAGAAAGACTGCCAGAGAAGAAAGCAGACTGAGGTAATACAGAGACAGTAACTACATGGATAAAGGAGGGGAGTGATAAGGCTCATAGTACTGGGTATAAAAGTCTATCTGGTCACATTAACCTACTTGGGAAATGTTCACAAAGGATATTTTTTCAGTTTTCAGAAACTAAGGAATTTTTTCCCCCAGGAGCTAAGTAGAAGTAGAAAAGGGGTAAGCAAAACTATTTGTTCTCATTTTTAAGTGGAAGTTAAAAAAAAAGTTTAGAAGCTAAGACAGAAAGATTTCCATAGTTAGTTCCAAGCTAGCCTGTGTTAGATTAAGATCTGATCTCAGAAATGAGCAAGTAAAGTTGGCTTGAATATAGAATATTCTAGAAATTGTGAATGTGGGGCCCTAATACAGGAATAAAAGGAGGCTGGATTCAATTGATGTAAACTGTATGCATGTTCTGATGTCACTGTGAACCTTTAAGGGTCACATGTATTTAACAAAATAGTTTAAAAGGAAATATTGGAGAATGAAGAATGTGGTCACTAAAGAATATTACCAAAAACAGAGGACAGGGAGAGGTAGTAAATGATTTCGCTGAAATATCTGATATTGGCAAAATCATGCAGAGTGCATTGCACAGGCAAAATAAGAAGCTTAGGTTTGACCTGAGAATCATGTGATACCAAAAGAGGCTTTTATACAGGAATAAGATAGTCAGATGAGGTCATGGCTTCTCCCAGAAACCAGTGTGCCAGTTACTTGAACATAACATAAAAGCCAAATAGAGATAGAAAATATTATTGCATACTGATTTAAATCCCACAATGCCTGTGCTAGTGTAATCTCAACTCACTCTGGAGAAGAAAGGGATCCATAAAAATTCTCAAAAACTAGGATTGGATACATAGTAAGATTTATATTTTACGCTCTCTGATGCAGACTAACCCTTGAAAATTGGGATTCTCGATAGATTTGCAAAGTTGGTTCTTAAAAACAACAAATTAGTAATTGCCACCAGGACTATTTTGGGACCATAGGATCCTAAACAGTTGAGGCTGAGATGCATGCCACCTTGCCAGTCATTTCTTCTGAGAAAAATCTCAGTTAAGACTTAGGTACTTTGGTCATGAGTTCAATAGATTAAATGTATAGGCATGCAAGAGAATATAAATGTGGAAATCTTGCTCTTTTTTTCATGTGACCTATTGTATTAGTTACTTTTCTGTCACTGTGATAAACCATCATGACCAAGAGCCCTGTAAGAAGGAACAAGCTTATTTTGGCTCACAATTCCAGAGAATTAAGAGTCCATTGTGACAGGGAGGCATGTAACCACACTCATGGTGGCAGGAGCATGAAGCTGATAGAGCACTTGTTCAAATACAAAAGCAAAGCAGAATTGTTGCATCCTGCATAGCTTCAGGAGTTAACAAGACTAGACATTTAGAAAATGAAGAAAGGACAGACACACAGACACACAAAAATGTTGTCATCAATTGTACTGGACTTTTTGATAGAGAAACTGCCGCCCCTGGAAGATCAGCATCTATTTTTTATGCAGTTGAAGGAAGCAGAGTTGTTGCATAGAGCTGAACAAGAAGGTAGAGTTATTGCATAGAGTTAAACAAGGAGGTGGGATTATTATATGCAGTTGAACAAGGAGGCTGAGTTTATGGTATACAGTTAGATCAAGGAGTCATGTTTAGCTAATTTCAGAAGAAGCAGGCTTTGTAGGGGAGCGATTTTCATGTTGTAAATACATGGCTGTAGAAAAAGTGAACATTTTATTCTCATTCTGTCAAGATTTGTACTTGGATGAGGGGAGAAGGCTTCATCATTTCCCTTGATTTAAAGCATTGGGGATCCTTGATATTCCACATGTCATGAATACATATTAACACATATAAAAGGATATCTGTTGGCATCTCTATGACACACATACAATCTTGGCCCTTTGAAACTTTATAAGAATATGTATATGAGGATTTTAGAATTTAAATGTTGGATTTTCTGAGGAGAGAGTCCAGTGAAAAAATTCATGTAAAAGTGCTGTACTCAATGAAACAATGCAAGGTAAAAATTGAGCACAATAAAGGGAAATAGAAGGGAGGATATGTAGGTGATGACTCATACATAGTTGGAAGTTGAATTTGTACAGAAAATTGGAGAAGTGTTTCTTGAAGGGTTTTTAATTTGTCTTGCATTTAGCTATTTACATGTATGTATGTATGTATGTATGTATATATGTATGTATGTATGTGTGAATGTGTGTGTGTATGTATGTGTGTTGTATGTGTGTATGTGTTTGAATATGTCATGGCATAAGGCACTCAGAAGACAGCTTGCAGTGGTTGGTTATCTATTTCTACCTTGGAATCCAGTGATTGGACTTGGCTCTACTGACTTCTCTTATTGACACTTCAATTTGTTTTTATAATCTACGTGAGCATGACTATAAAGTCAATTAAAGTACAACTGTATTACAATGAAGAGAAGATAATCTCTATAAATCCTACTTAAAGCAACATTGTGAATGAACAAGTGTTAAAATTCTATCACCCTTTTGTTTAATCTCAGTTGACCAATAATAATTATGATCATATTCATAAAAGAGGTTATTGAAACATCATATAATATCCATGTAATATCTCATATTTGGACTCATTTTCTACGTACTTCCCTGTTAGAAACAAGTATTTCTCAGTTATATATAAAACAGGGCTTAATATCTTTTAAAATAAATAAAATTGCACAAAATATAATAGCATAAATAGCTTTTAAAAGGAGTGAAAATAATAACATTGCTTACATAAATTATAATTATGAGTCATAGAATTAAAAACACTTTATAAAATACTACATAAGACCATAATCCCCAAGAGCTTTAGAAGGCTGAGTTAGTGAATTCAATGCAAGAGGCACTAAGGCAGAAGTATTCTATCAGACTTGGACAATTCTCAAACCTCCTTTGTGAAATCTAAATTTTCCAATTTGGCTGCTTCATCATAACTATGTAAATTCTAGGATTTTAGCAATCATTCAAATATTTAGAACTAAGTTGGCAATTTTAAAGTATAACACAATATTGTAATCAGAAGTATTCAAATTTGGTATTTCAAAAGTCATTGTCTTCTCATAGAATAAATGGAGTTTGATACTATCTTAAATATCATGACAGATGGATTCATCATTTCATAGCAGATGGTGAGATGATTAGGCTAAGCTCTGAAATTTTAAATACCAGAATATGAACATCTATCCAACAGCTAATGACATTGAAAATACCCTTTAGAAAGCCTGAATTTTGAGGATATATTTATATAAAACTCAAATATTATACAACTCTGGGGAAACTTAGATTTTACTTAATGTGTATGACTCTTTTCATGTGATTGGCTGAGACTTGGTTAGCTTGCGCATCAACCTAGATTTGCTACCTACAAATACATGTTAACTCAGATTCTTAGTCTAAGAAGTTGGGTTCATGGTCCATACCTAATGGGTTTTGAGGGATAATTTGATGATTCAGCATACTGGAAATTTCTAATACATATTACTGGAGAAAATAGGTAATCATCCATCTCATCCAAATATGATCCCTTAGAATACATACAATCCTTCATTATTCCCATTCCTTAAATGGCTAATAACAGAATGACTCAACATTTATAGCTGAGTAGAAAATAAAATCTTTACAAACATTTTCTCATATTTCTAGACAGAAACTTATTAAAACATTCTCCAAAAAACAAAAGATAATAATGATAGGAAAAATATTTATACATGCATTAACATGAAAAGATATATGTCCTACTTTCTGAGTTTTTTAGGCAAATGGGTGGAACTAGAAAATATCATCTTGAGTGAAGTAACTCAGACACAAAAGGACACACATGGTATATATATATATTTACTAATAAGTGGCTATGAGCCAAAAAAAAAAAAAAAGTACAGAATACCCAAGATACAGTTCACAGAACTCAAAAAGGTCAACAAGCTGAAGGGACCAAGTGAGGATTCCCTCAGTCCCACTTGGGAGGTAGAAAAAAGCAACCACATGTGCTGAGGGAATCTGGGAGGGAAAGGGGATTAGAGGGGAGAGGGGAACATGATCTAGTATTGGGTGGGGGAAAAGTACTGAAGTCCCTAGAAACAGGCAACCTCTGGAGGTAGGAGGTTGGGGAGACCCTCCAGAATGTACCAGAAACCTGGGAGGTGAGAGACTCTCATGACTCAAAGTGAGGAATTTTAGTTGAAATGCCCAACAGTGAGAAGAGGGAACTAGTAGCGCCTACCTCCAGCAAGAAGACAGGGCATCAAGTGAGGGATGGGGTTGTCATCACAGTCAGAACTCAGACTCATAATTGTTCCTGTCTGAAAGAACTACAGGGAT
>JADRCD010233193.1:0-36754 GCA_019843815.1 Montemys delectorum | reverse complement strand
CACACACACACACACACACACACACACACACACACACACACACACACTCCCAGAGGCCAGATAACAACTTGTGGCGTCTGTTTTCTCCTTCCAGCTTTATATGAATTCTGGAGTCCGACGTTAGTCACTGGGCTTGCCTGGCAAGTACCTTGTGTGATGAGCCATCTAGCTGTCCCCCCATGAGTTTGGTATTTCTTTTGTTTTTCTTTCTTTCTTTCTTTCTTTCTTTCTTTCTTTCTTTCTTTCTTTCTTTCTTTCTCTCAGCACTCTGCCACTGAGCTAAATCCCCAACTCCAAGTTTGTTATTTCTTAATATTCAATTAGTCCTTCAGAGAAGGAAAACTTCATGTACTTGTTAGAAATAATTGTTGCTGTGTGGCTGCATATTGCAATGTTCTACTTAAACGCATCCATCTGATAGACATGCATCGTCTGATAGTTCATCACCCGTCTGCACCTCAGTACCCAGCTATTCCATTAAGCTTTACTCCAGCAGTTCCTGTGAAGGTGCGTCTTGGAGATCTTCCTTACGGAACTTGGAGAGTAAGTAAAGCAGAATGCGTTCCATAATGTACAAGGGCCTCGTCCAAGGAGGTGAGGGCATAGACAGAGCCAAAGGGGGGCACTCTTCTAAGGGGAAAGCCGTCATTTCCCTAGCACACAGGCTTCACACTTCCTGGGCCCAATCTGCTCTCCCTGGTTTGAGGTGTACTGCTTTTGGACTCAAGCTGCAACTGTTTCTGGAAATTTCCACCTGCCTGTTGCTCCCTTTCTGAATTGCTGGCCAATTCTTTTAGAGTGGCATGTTTCTATAAAAATGTCCTGTTCTTTCTGGGTATGGGAGACCCCTAACTAATACAGGCAGCCTAATTCTTGTTTTTCTAGGAAGTGGGCAAGGGTAATCACAGGTGGCATTTTGATCTGCCCCCAAGTCCTGTCTTTTAACTCACTGGCAATCTTTTTTTTTTTTTTTTTTAAGATTTATTTATTAATTTATTATATGTTAGTACACTGTAGCTGTCTTCTGACATACCAGAAGAGGGCATCAGATCTCGTTATGGATGGTTGTGAGGCACCATGTCGTTGCTGGGATTTGAACTCAGGACCTTCGGAAGAGCAGTCTCTTAACCCCTGAGCCATCTCTCCAGCCCCCTCACTGGCAATCTTATTGTCACAAAAGATTAATATATATAATATGTTATACATATGTACTGACTGGTTTTGTGTGCCAACTTGACAAAAGCTGGAGTTATCACAGAAAAAGGAGCCTCCCTTGAGGAAATGCCTCCATGAGATACAGCTGTGGAGCATTTTCTCAATTATCGATCAAGGAGGGAGGGCCCCTTGTGGGTGGTGCCATCCCTGGGCTGGAAGTTTTGGGTTCTATAAGAGAGCAGGCTGAGCAAGCCAGGGGAAGCAAGCCAGTAAGGAACATCCCTCCATGGCCTCTGCATCAGCTCCTGCTTCCTGACCTGCTTGAGTTCCAGTCCTGACTTCCTTTGGTGATCAACAGCAATGTGGAAGTGTAAGCTGAATAAACCCTTTCCTCCCCAACTTGCTTCTTGGTCATGATGGTTGTGCAGGAATAGAAACCCTGACTAAGACAATATATTATTAAATCTCAATAAAAATATTTATGGGCTGGGCAATTCAGTGTGCATTCATAAAAGCCTCCACTAGTGTCATTTGTTCTTTATGCATTAATTATTAATGCTCCTAATGAAATAATAATACTATCATATATTTTCAACACAGAGGACACCCTGCACTTTATGAGAAGCTGGGAGCCACTTTCTGCTTGTGTAGTGTGTAGTTTTAGGTCATCCGCCCCCTGTGGCTGGCCAGCAGAAACCCAGCTACTGCTCACTCAGATCCCCTTAGCCCTGTGAAATGGAAACACTAGAGACTTATAAAATACCAGCCAGATTTATAATGGTAGATCTCCAACTCCAAATGCCTGTGCAAAGAACACAAAACTCAACTGGTATAAATACAAGCTGCACACCTAGATTGGGCAAATGTACCCTATACTACTTTACTGCTGGTGCACACAGGCCTCTGACTTAAGCCAGCCAGCCGTATAAAAATAAGTATCCTTTGTGCTTGGATTTTAGACAAGAAGCCTTTGGTACTAACTACCCCAGACATGGGTTATGCCCTCCACTACCCCACTTGATTGTAAGCATGTGGTGCCACACTTCCTGGATTTTAATAAGCTCAAAATGGGTCTTCTTTACTTGGAGTCCCTCTGTGACGTGTTCCTGAAGAACAGGTAAGGTAAGCCAATTAAAATGTCACCCCGCATCTTCCTTCTGCTCCAAATATTCACGTGAGGGCAAGGACAATGCTGTAGGGTGGGTTATAGGTGCTCAGAGAAATGGCTTGTAGACTGCTGCTTTGCAAATCTCTCCTTCAGGTTCCAGCCCCGCTTCTTGTTCTGCCCACTGTTTGAGCACACAAAAACTGCTATCTCTGATGGGACACTTTTCACTAAGAGAGGTGTAACAGTCTCCTTCACATCGCTCAGGAGGACATCAATTTTTATACCAAATGAACCTCTGAACCCTTAGCATGGGAATTTTATTTCTTACTCAAGTCTGCTAACTGTTCCTGGATGGCTGGTGCCTTCCCTGGGGGTGGGAACTCTCGGGCCTATCCCTCTCCTTCCACTGCCATATCCTTAGGCAGAGCTCTGAGCTGTCTGTTTCAGCTTAGAGCACCCCGAAAGACAGTAGAGGAACCACCTCTCACTTTTCTCACTCTCTCATGAGGGAAGAAGCGGAACTCTGTGCTCCCCGGACTCCAGGTGGACAGTGATTTGTTGCCACTGTGTTATGGTGAAGAGTGGGAACTCTTGGGGGCAGCCAGACATTTCTGTCCCAGACTGCACTCTGGCCACCAGGCTTCTTGTTTTAAGAAGGCAACATGAAGATCTACTCAGTTACTGTACCCAGGATAAAGTCCAGGAGCTCTGGCGGACACGGATTATTCTCATTTTCCTAGTTCCTTGAGGTACATCCTTTGGCGATTTATTTTGTGTGTGTGTGTGTGTGTGTGTGTGTGTGTGTGTGTGTGTGTAGATATATATGTAAGATTTCCTCTTAGAACTATAGAAGGTTCTGGTAATTCAGTGTTTTATTATTTTCATTTCATTCTAGGGAGATTTTAATTTCCTCTCTGAATTCTTCAATGATCAACTGGTCATTCAAGAACTTACTGTTCACTTCCCATGTGTAGTTTCTTGTAGGTTTGGTTTTACCCATTTTTTTTTTTTTTTTTGCATTATGATGTGATAAGATATAAGAGATGATCCAAGTTTGTATTTACTAAGACTTGGTCTAGAATGTGGTTAGTTTTAGGGAGGGGCCTATGGGTCACTGAGAACAATGTATCTTCTCCTTTGTGGAATCTGGTCTGTGGTGTAGTTTAACTCTGAAGTATCTTTGCTGGTTTTTAATGTCTGTGATCTACCTAGAGGAGGGATACTGAAACCACTCCCTACCATTGGATCAAGACCTACCTGGTCTTTTATATCCCTCAGTGTTCATTTTATAAGAAAGCTCAACATTTGACACATACATTGTTACATCGTCTTGATGAAGTGTTTTCTTTATCATATAGTGATATGATATATATTTTAGCCATTTTTTTTGGTTTAAAACTTCAAGTCTACTTTATCAGACACCATAATCCCATCTGTCATTTTGTTTCCAGTTTCTGTTTGTTTGCTTATGTGTTTGTCTTCTTCTTTTAACTGCTTCCCACTACTTGACTCCTGTGGGAGTCTTTATACTACTGAGATATGAACCTGGCAGACAACAGGAGGTTGGGCTTAGTTATTCTTTTGAATCCAGTCAGATGGCTTGTGTTTCTTTATTGGTGAGTTAAGGTTTTTTACACTTAAGTGAATTTTAAGAGGCACTTATTAATGTCTGTAATTTTGCTGTTTTTCTGATTGGTTGAATTGTTTTGTTATTTGCTTTCTTCCCTATTAGTATGAAGAATCTATTGATGCTCTATGCTGGACAAAATAGATTGCTCCCTACCTCCTCTTTGTTCCAACATTCCCCTAGTGGAATGTAAACTTTCTTGGACTCTCAGGATCGAGGCTGTCTTTCTTCTTCCTCTGTGTTTAATATTTCTTTAAGCATCTCCTGGACTGCTGGGGTGGAGGGGTAGGGCTCATAAAATTGTCTTGTTTATGTTTTTCTTGAGACGTCCTGATTTCTCTGTCAATTTTAATAGATAATTATATAGATATAGATGTATGATAATTTTGCTCGATATATCTCTTGTCTGGCAGTCACTTATTTTCGGGGCTTAAATATGTGTCATATTTTATGCTTCCTGCATTTGAGGCTGCTAAAGAGAGACTTGATAATGTTCTGATGGTCCTCCCTTTGCAAGTAACTTACTTGGGATATTCTTTTTTCTTATAGCTTTTAAAACTTTTTTGCTTTGTATTTTTGACATCTTTATGGTAATATGCTACCAAGTAGTTCCTTATTCATGTCTGTTTGGGGTTCTGAATACCTCTTGTGTTTGATTTTCTCTTTCTTTCTCTAGACTTGGGCATTTTTCTGCAACAATTTCATCTGCTATGTTCTCTGTGCTTCTAGTATTTCTCTCAGCTGGCTTCATAGATTCTTAGGCTAGTTTTCTTGAATGTAGCATGGTCTTTGCTACTTGATCATGTTTGCTCTTTCCTTCCTTCCTTCCTTCCTTCCTTCCTTCCTTTCTTTCTTCCCTTCTTTCTTTCCTTTCTTTCTTTTAGAAAGGGTTTCTTTGTGTAGCCCTGACTGTCCTGAAGCTCTCTTTCTAGACCAGACTGGGCACAAACTCACAGAGATCCACCGGCTTCTGCTTCCCGAGTGCTAGGATTAGAGAGAGGCATGTACCACTATCAGAACTTTTGTTTTCTTATAAATACTTCGATGCAACTCTCCCTCAGCCTTGTTCTCTATTTCTTTCTTTCTTTCTTTCCTTCCTTTCTTTCTTTCTTTCTTTCTTTCTTTCTTTCTTTCTTTCTTTCTTTCTTTCTTTCTTTCTTTTTGGTTTTTCGAGACAGGGCTTCTCTGTGTAGCCCTGGCTGTCCTGGAACTCACTCTATAGACCAGACTGACCTCGAACTCACAGAAATCTGCCTGCCTCTGTCCTCTATTTCTTGTCACCTTCCTTCTGGTTGGTCAGATCTGTTGATGAGCTTTCCCACACTCTGGAGGCAGAGGCAGTGGATCCCAGTGTGAGATGAATAGCTAAAGTACGTACATCAGTGAACTGCTGGTCCAAGTGAAGGAACCTGTCTCCCTGTATAAGGAAACACACTACAACAATCTCTTTTTTTTTTACATGTATGCATAAATCTATCTACCGCTTACATATGTCTCTCCCCATATGTACAATATGAGTGTGCACATATACATGCAGACACTATCATGGTTTGAATATGCTTGGCCAAAGGAGTGGCACTATTTAGAAGTGTGGCCTTGTTGGTGTGTCACTGTAGGGGTGGGCTTTAAGATCCTATCCTAACTGCTTGGAAGTGAGTCTTCCACTAGCAGCCCGTATTCTGCTAGCAGCCTTGAGATGAAGATGTAGAATTCTTAGCTCCTCCTGCATCATGCCTGCTGGATGCTGCCATGTTCCAACCTTGGTGATAATGGACTGAGCTTCTGAACCTGTAAGTCAGCCCCAATTAAATGTGTTTCTTATAAGAGTTGTCTTGGCCATGGTGTCTGTTCACAGCAGTAAAACCCTAAGACAGAAGTTGGTACCAGGGACTAGGGTACTGTTGTGATAGGCCTGACCATGCTTTTGTTTTGAGGAACGTGAATTTTAGGACTTTGGAAAGCAATGGAATGCTTTAAGTTGGACTTAATGGGCTATCCCAGTAGGAATATGGAAGACTTTGTTGCTGAGTATGATTTAAACTGTGTAGACCAGGCCTAAGAGGTTTCAGTGGAGAAGAATTTCAGAATGTGACCTAGAGAGTATTTTTGTGGTAATTCGGTGAAGAATGAGGCTGCTTTTTGCCCTTGTCTGCCTGAGGCTGAGGTGAAGAGACTCAGATTAATCGCATTGACAAAGGAAGTTTCAGAAATGCCCACCGTAGACTTTGTTCTCTGGTTAAGACTTATGAAGAGTACTTTAAACAAGCATAGCAAGCTGAGAAAGGAAAAATATAAAATATATGGTTCGAGTGTTAAAGGGTCTCCAAGAAGTGAAATGGAGCTGTATCCTGTGTTCAAGGAGATTAAATTGAATTAGAGGAGTAGTGACTTTAGGACAAAATCCCACCCAGCTACACTTAGGTCCAAGCATGGTTGTGCAAGCCTTTAATCCCAGGAGGCAAAGACAAGCAGACCTCTGAGTTCAAGAGAACAGAGCAAGTTCTAGGCAAAGAAAAACTTAAACCCAGGCTTGGTGGACCACACCTTTAATCCCAGTGTTTAGGAGACAGGCACACAGATCTCTGAGTTCAAAGTCAATCTACAGAGCAGGTTCCTGGAAAGCCAAGCTTAGGCAGTGAAGGAGTTGGAAAACAGAAATCTGGTAGTAAATAAGGGGGGGCATGTTCCATCTCTCCAGCAAGCAGCAGAACTTGGCAGCTTTGGCCATGTGGCTCTGACTTTACAGTCCAGAATAGAAGAGATTACTGGGACAATTGATGCTGGTGAGCTGGAGCTAAGAAATTAGCCATGATTAAGAAGAGACCAATATCACTGAGGTAAAATCTTCCGGGAATTGTTTTCTGAGAGCACAAGGAAGCTGTGTTCCAGAGATAGCCAAGATTGTACCTCATGCTGCAGCTGTACTTGGTAATGTGTATGAGTCACCCAGGTGGTACTGGTTTTGAAGGCATGAAGGCGTCATGAAGAACAGCTGAGGTTTGGCACTGTGAGAGGCCATGGAAGGCCATTGGTGAAGGTGTAGCCTCAGTTATAGTTGATGGCCCAGGACTCAAGGGGTCATGCAAAGGATTTGAGGCTTGGCACCATGGAGAGAGCCTATGAGAGGGTATTGGTGAAGCCTAGTTGCAACAGAAGACTCCAGTATTTTAGAGATGCCAGTAGCATGGGATGATCACCAAGAACAGCAGTGGCAGTGGAGTGGATCAACCTGAGCTTAGAGGGCTACAGAGGGCAGAGCTGGAGAAGTGATGCAAGCCCTTTGGGGGAGCCTAAGATGTTTGAGATGCCAGAGCCATGGGCTATCTGCTGAGGAAAGCTGCTAACAGGAAGTGGAGCCAGGCCAGCAGAAAGAAGTTTGTTGCTGTCAACAAAGATGAAAAAGGAGTTGGAGAACTGAAGACTGCTTTGACATAGACATGGAGATGCAGAGTTTGAGGTTTGCCCAGCTGGTTTCCTGTCCTGCTTTGGGGATTACAGTTAAGTGATTGGATGAATCTCAGAAGAGACTTTGAACTTTGGACTTTTAACATTGTTGAGACAGCTATAGACTATGAGGACTTTGGAAGTTGGACTAAATGTATTTTGCATTATGCTATATTTAGATATGCACCCCCCCCAATAGACTCATATTTGAACAAGCCTATGGGGGCCAGGGAGTGGAATGTCATGCTTTGAATATGCTTGGCCAAGGGAGTGACACTATTTAGAGGTGTGGCCTTGTTGGAGTAGGTGTGTCATTGTAGATGTGGGCTTTAAGACCCTATCCCAACTGCCTAGAAGTGAGTCTTCCACTAGCAGCCTTCAGATGAAGATGTAGAATTCTTAGTTCCTCCTGCTGCCATGTTCCCGCCTTGATGATAATGGACTGAACCTCTGAACCTGTAAGCTAGCCCTAATTAAATGTCCTTATAAGAGTTGCCTTGGTCATGGTGTCTGTTCACAGCAGTAAAACCCTAACTAAGATACACATACACACACTTCAAAATACTACCAAAGTAGAGTACGAAGGGAGGAAAGTAAAAGGGGAGGGGACCAAGAAACCAAGGAAAAGAAATTGCTTCAACATGGATAAATGCACAAAGGAAAATTAAATGAATGTATGAAGATGAATAACAAGGAATAACAAAACATTTTAAATGCCACAAAGTAAAAATCTTTCTAAAGGTATAGTAAGAAAGCAATAGCACAAGGGGAGAAAAGATGACAAAGGAAAAAATGAAGGAGAAAAGTTTAAAAAAAAAAGGTAGATATTGGAGCAGATTCTTTCTAGGCCTTTGAATGTTAGGCCCTCCAGTTATGTGCAGGATGGAAGTCACCATGTGGACTCTTGTCTTTCCTGTGGTTAGCGCTGTTCCCAAATCTGGATTACCAAGTAGCTGTTCCTTACAGTGGCAGTTTTCCTCATTTGCACAGCAGTGGCCTCTGCTGGCCACATTTGGCTTTGCAGGCTCTGGTCTTAGCCATGGGCGGCTAAAGTTATAGCTCTTTGCAAGGCAACAGAGCAGCAGATTGGTACAAACAGAGGACCTGTCTTGGGAGTTTTGAGATCACCTTGGGGCTGGAGAGATAGCTCAGCAGTTAAAAGCACTGGCTGCTCTTCCTGAGAACCTGGGTTTGATCCCCAGCCATTACCTGACAGCTCACAACCTGCTTTATATAATTCTAAGCTAAGAGGATCTGACTCTCTTCTGGCATCCAAGCACTCGGCATGCAAGTGGTGCCCAGACTTACGTACAGGCAAAACACCCATACACACAAAATAATAAAATAGTAATACAAACCCTCCTGAGCATGTTTCAACATGCAGGAGGGATGCCGTGAGAGAGTATCGTGTATCTTCAGCGTTCTTGGACTGGAGGTCGCTTGACTTTTCAAGCTGGCCTCCAGCTCAGAGTTCCTTATTAGGCGATGAGAATCTGGCTTTTAAGGTCAGGCAATTTCCACTTAGTACTCACAATCCTTATGTATGTAGCTCACTGATCCTCCAGATACTTAACATTCTTTGCTCTCCCCAACTGCCTCTTGCCCTTTCCCTCTCCCAGGTGCTGTGTCAGGCCAAACTGAGTCCCCGGGGCCCGTGAATGCTCCCCATCTCAGGGCCCCAGAGTGACTCACATTTCAACACGCGATTCTCTCTGAAACTGGTTCCTCTGAGTCATCTAGGGTGTCAAAATGGGATTCTCACCACTTAACCGTCTGCCAGGTATCGCTGACTCTATATAACCTGTGACCCGAGGGCTGCAGGGTTGTGGGAGGTTAGAACTGCTGAGCATTTGTTCTCTTACCTTTTGGAAGTGGCTCCTGCTCCTCTTCTTCTGACAGGAGACTGTTCAGCTGGACTGGGCTGGCTTACAGCACTTTATAGCCAATAATGAGTCTAAACGTCTCTCTTTCGAGCTTCCTTTCACTTAGTGTACTTCAGAAGCTCTTCCTATATTTCTCTTCCGGGAGAATGTCCTGTCATTGTGTGACCGGTTCCCCACTCCCCTCTTCCTCTTTTACAGGCTCACCAGGAAGCGTGCCTCCTCCAGCCTGGAGGCTCACCTGGAATTCCTGAATTGTTCTGTTGATTCGACATAGCCTTAATAAGCATTTCTGCAATCTTTTCTTTTGTAGATGTTGAAACTGTATTATACAATGTAAAGGGGAATGAACAGGATTGAAAAGAACTATTATTTTGAAAATTAGTAACGGAGTTAGAGAACATTATCCAATTTTAAGATATCATGAAGCTTCAGAGTTCCTAACAATGGACATATATCCATCTAACAGAGTAGAGAGTTCAGAAACACACACACACACACACACACACACACACACACCCCTATTTGTATACACATAAACATACAGTTACTTGAAATTTGATAAAAGCTCAAGGCAAATGGATTAAACCACAGGATACTAGCCTCAACAGATACTACTAGAATATCTGGACATGGAATAAACCAACAAATCAGTACTTATATTACACCCAAGGCAAAATAATATTTTTAAAAGCATCATAGGTAAAGACATGAAACCATAAAAATTCCGTAATGAAGTACAAAACAGAAAGAAAAACAGAATAGAGAAGACTATCCAAATTCTAAGGTGGTTTTACAGCATGGGAGAAGAATCTATTCTCTGCATCATTACTTCTCTTTAAAGACTCTGCTATCTCTTAAAGATAATGTTTTAAAAATTATTTTATATTCCTACCAGATAAACATTTTTTCTTTAATAGTATTTTATACATGTTTAATTAGACTCCTACTTTTGTGTTTATGCTTTTCCCTGAAAAAGTCCTTTTGATGGGGCCACCTACCCATTTCTAAAAATTTAACCCAGAATTGCTCCTGTCTTAAAGGAAATACAGGTACAAAGAGCAGACCAGAGACTGAAGGAAAGGTCATCCAGAGACTGCCCCACCTGGGGATCCATCCCACATGCAGACACCAAACACAGACACTATTGCTGATGCCAAGAAGTGCCTGCTGATAGGCACCTGATACAACTGTCTCCTGAGAGGATCTGTCAGATCCTGACCAATACACATGCAGATGCTCAAAGACAACCATTGGACTGAGCGCAGGGACCCCAATGGAGGAGTTAGGGGAATTAGGATAGGGAATGAAGGAGCTGAAAGGACCTTATCTGGCATGAATGGTAGGGGAGGTCCTTGGTCCTGTGAAGGCTTGATGCCCCAGTATAGAGGTATGCTAGGGGGTGGTGAGGCAGGAGTGAGTTGGTGGGTAGAGGAGCACCCTCATTGAAACAGGGCAAGGAGGGATAGGATAGGGGTTTGCAAAGAGGAACCAGGAAAGGGGATAACATTTGAAATGTAAATAAATAAAATATCCAATTAAAAAAAAAGAATCTATTCTCAATACACACATATAAAGAAAATAGACTTTCCAGAACACATGAAGAGCTCTCCCAATTCAGAGACAGAAGCCAAACAAATCAATAATAAATGAGCAGAAGATTTGAACAAAACAGTTTCCCCCTGAAAATGTATGATTGGTCAATAATCACATAAACAGGTACTCAATATCTTTGTTGTTAGTCATCATTAGCTCAAGGTTATTAACTGTCAGGAAGATGTGACGGAAACTACAGTGTTAAGCCATTAACCAACCACTGGGACACCTTGAGAAGTGAGAACATTAATAATCAAACCGTGACACAGATATGTAGGCTTTGCTACTCTCTTGCATGGCCAGAGGGAAAGCAAGACAGCAATAGGCTTTGAAGACCAGTTCTGCAGTTCCTTAAGTAAAACATGTAATTTTATTACACAGCAGTCCCACACATAGGTATTTGCCTTAGATAATGAAAATTTATGTCCATACAAATTTGTGCAGTTCACAGCCACATTGTTTATAATGATGCCCTTTGGAATCAATCCAGATGTTCATCACCATGGGGACCAAGGAGGACGTGGTTGTGTAGGGATATAGTTAGCTGCTAGTCAGGCAGAAAAGAGGCAGGATGCACAGTGAGGTGGTTAGAACTTTAAAAATACTGAGTGTTGTAAAGAAGCCCCTCGCCCCACATAAAAAGATGTGTCCTGTATGATTCCATTACATCTAGAAAATGTAAGCTGAGCCAATGGGAAGAGACAGCAAATAGGTTCCAAGATCTTCTCTCTTTCAGATGTTGTTTTTCTGGTTTCAGTGGATGCAGTGGGCTCTATACCATCAAGATGATTCTATTGGAATTGTTTTTTAAAGTCATGTTGCCTCTATTTCTTTTGTGGCCTTGTGGATAAATATAAAGTGTAAAGCCTTGACCCATCAGTTCTTATTTACTTTATCTGTTTTCCTTCAAGACCAATGATCAAGAGGGACTCTCCATGTGATCCTAGTTGTACTGGTTGGTTTTGTGTGCCAACTTGACACAGGCTGGAGTTATCACAGAGAAGGGAACTCCAGCTCCAGCTGCCTCCATGAGATCCAGCTGTGGGGCATTTTCTCAATTAGTGATCAAGGGGGTGGGGCCACTTGTAGGTGGTGCCATCCTTGGGCTGGAAGTCTTGGGTCCTATAAGAAAGCAGGTTAAGAAAGACAGTAAGGAACATCCCTCCATGGCCTCTGTATCAGCTCCTGCTTCCTGACCTGCTTGAGTTCCAGTCCTGACTTCCTATGGTGATAAACAGCAATGTGGAAGTAAGCTAAACCCTTTCCTCCCCAACTTGCTTCTTGGTCATGATGTTTGTGCAGGAATAGAAACCCTGACTAAGACACTAGGTTATACACTGATAGCTGTTTATAGAGTCAACTTCTAAACCATAGGTTAGAAGAAACTATGACCATGAAACATAGAAAGAATAGGGAATATTAGCTAGCTAATATCAAAATATTTCTGAGACAAGGTTTCTCTGTGTATCCCTAGCTGTCCTGGAACTTGTGGTATAGACCAGGCTGGCCTTAAACTTGGAGATCCACTATGTCTGTCCAGCCTGAAGCTAGTTATCTACCCATCCCTACTGTGAACTATTTTCTAGCTACGGCTTTTATTTATTCTTACTACTCTCTGAGCTGTTATGCTTATTTTTCTTTTGTTCCCTACCATTGCCTTTATAATTAATTTATAATTAGTTATAATTTCCACAGGTAATTGCTTTCTTAAATGGCCTTGCCAAAAATCAATCATGAAATATTCTTTTCCATTTAAATCTGTTTGCATTTTGTCAAGCAGGTGACATTTTTAGTTTTCAGACTTATTTCCAACTCTGCAAGAGCTTTTCACCATTTGCTGTGCATCAAGAATGAGGTTGAGAGAGAATACGGCTGAAGGATGAAGTATTGCCCCTATTTGAGCTCTTGCTCTTCATAGGGAGAGACACATAAATACTGTCATAAAAGGCTTTCAGAACCTTCAGAACCAACTCAAAGAGCAATGGATGATCCTGGTTTTGGATGAAAAATTACTGATTGTTAAAGCTCAAGTTACTGAACGGTGAAAGAAAAGAACACGTATCCCAAAGGAAATGGAAGAAACAAAACACTCTGGGCATATGTGTTCCTTTGGTCCATGGAAGTCAAATCAAGAGGCAAGCTAGTCAAATAAAACTGCCATGATATATTTGAATCACATTCTAGATGTTTACAGAAATTTTGTGAATCAACAGCTGTCAGCCCTGTATCACTAGAAGATGGAATCGGGAGGATTTTATGGTGACTGTTCTGGGCTTCTGCTAAGTTATGGTAAATTACTTAAACTGACTTAAGTGGAATTAGGAAAACTCCAATAGGGAGGATTTTACAGGTTCCAAGATTTATTCTTGTCTCAGGGATTTGGGAGTGGTTTTGTGTGAGTGCTTGCCTCTGTGTGTGTGTGTGTGTATTTGTTTACTGCTTATTTGTCTAGCAATTTTGTGTGTCTCCTTATTTTTGTCTCTGACCCTTCTCTCTCTTTCTATTATACTCCTAACTCCAATGATATGATACTAAACCAGCAAAACTCACAGTATCCCAACAGCTGGCTTCAGGAGTCAGGCATCTGTTGATTGTATTTGCACATATCTCTGTACATGCCAGCCTCACAGACTGACTCTGGACCTCCGATGTTCAGTGCATAACTCATTTCTTTACTGGTTGGTAATGGAAATCCAATCACATCTTCAGAGCAGACATGGTTCTATTTTGGTGGAATTCTGGATCTCATTTAAAATAGTAACATACTTCTTAGAGACACAAAATCAGCTGGGAATTCCCTACCCAGGATTTCAAAATGTCAATCACAGTGATTGCATAAGAATAAGGAAATATGGAGGCTCATGCTCTGATTTTTTTTTTAAGAGACAGTCTTCTATGTAGTTCAAGTAAGCCTCAAGTTCACAACCCTCCTACCATCCCCTACAGAGGGCTAGGCTACGACTATATTCTACCACAGTCTTCTCATATCCTGATTCTCAAAGCTGTTGCTTTAAATAGATTGCAGAACCTATTCGCCTAATTTCTACTTACAAATGGTAAAGGCAAGTCATGGTTGCGTTGTACTTTCGAAGGTTCACTAAGAACAATTTTACTCCAGGGATAGTAAGACATGGAGTATTTGCTGATAGTCCTGTTGATTATCAGAGAACTATTTTTTTTTTTCTGGTAACCAATTATTTGGTTCACTTTCCATTCTCCACGATACAGTTATTCTTTTTTGTTTATTTTTATTTTTCATACATTTTCATTAAAATATAGTTAAGTCACTTTTCTCTTCTTTTCCCAAGTCTCCTCCCTCTGATTCCTTTCATGTCTTCCCCAACTCTTATACTGATACCTTTTTCTTTTCCAATTATATTTGTTGTACCTATAAATACATAGCAATGTATGTATCCATCCACACACATGTACAAATATATAAATGCAACCTGCTAGGTCTATTTTTGTTGTTTATGTGTATATAGTTTCAGGGCTGTCAACTTTACGTTGGACAACCAATGAAGGAGCTCATCTCTAGGCATGGCTGACTCTCCTCTCTCAACAGTCATCATTTGCCTGCAGTTCCTTGTGCAAGGGTGTGGCCCTGTGCGATTTCCCCCAACTTCTTTGTTAGCTTGCCAGTTGAGGTTACTGTTGCTCAGATCTGGTTTATACAGCCATTTCCATGAGAAACTGTTTCACAGAGTAGACTCTTAGATTCCAGTCAGCTCCAGGTGCTAGTAGGCAGAGCCACAGTTTCTTTCCCAAGATAAGATAATTACGTCATGTTCTTTCTTTCTTGATGGTATACCCTAAACACCTCAGCCTGTAAGGTGAACGCTGTCATTCAGGTGTGCCCCTCAAAGATATGTGTTGAAGACTTTGACCCCAGTACTGCAACTCTAGCAAGGGAGACGGAATAGGAGGTAACTAGGATGTGAGACCTCTGCCTTCATGGATGGACTGATGTTACTTGGAGGGCTTCCTTCTCCCAACAGGGGGATTATTTCAAGAGTGAGTTTGGCTTCTATTTGCTTCCTTGTTCTCCTGTACTTTCTTATCCTTCTTTCTTCCACTATGAGGTGATGAAACAGAAAGGGGCAGATCCTGGCTCCATACTTTTGGACTTCCCAACCTCAAGTTACAGTGAACCAATATATTTCTATCATTGCTCAATTAGTGGTGTTCTGCCAAAAAAAAAAAAAAATCTTCCTTTTTCATGATCTACATATATTCTTTTTACCATTCATTTCCCCTCCTTAATCTAAAGTTAATATTTGGATTTTTAAAATACAACAATGTTCTTTTATGAGACATCAATTTTTATATCAGTTAATGTAAACTGATTATGTTATGTGTAGTGGTTTGAAAATGTTTGGCTCCCATAGATTCATGTGTTTCAATGCTTGGTCATAGGGAGTGACACTATTAGGAGGTTGGCCTTATTGAAGTAGGTGTGGCTTTGTTGGAGGAAGTATGTCACTGTGGGGGTGGGCTTTGAGGTTTCCTATGCTTAAGCTCCTCCCGGTGTGTAATTCCAATCTCCTTCTGGCTGCCTTTGGATAGAGACGTAGAACGCTCAACTTCTTCTGCCCTATGTCTGTCTGTATGCCACCATGCTTCCCACATGATAATAATGGACTGAACCTCTGAAACTGTAAGCCAGTCCCAATTAAATGTTTGCCTTTATTTTATTTATTTATTTATTTTTATTTTTAATTTGTTTCTCATTACAGTTGGTTGTGAGCCACCATGTGGTTGCTGGGATTTGAACTCATGACCTCCAGAAGAGCAGTCATTGCTCTTAACTGCTGAGCCATCTCATCAGCCCAATGTTTGCCTTTATTAAAAGTTGCTATATTAAGAGTGTCTCTTGACAGCAATAAAACCCGAACTAAGACATTGTGGTAAGAAACAATTTGCAATTCCTGATGACTTACTATTACAAACAACTATTTCCCACATAACACAGGCACATCACAAATCAACACAGTCTTTTCTATGTTGTCCCCACCCAGGTTCATTGATCATTGGAAACTTATAATTCTGAATATGGTGTTGAGGGAGAGGGGATGTAGAAAAGTATGCCCAAGTGCTTTTTTGCTCTGTCCAGAAATGACACATGTCACTTCTACTCACATGTTTTTTTACAAGACAAACTTTTGTACCGTGTGTACCTTTTAGAAGGACAGGGAAGTAGATTCATGCAACAGACATCAGTGTTAATAATCTTGGCATGTTATACTGAAAAAATGCTGGGATCAAAAGAGGAACTGAATTACAGATTGTGCACTTTTTTTTTTTAAGAAAAACAATCCTCCAAAATCCTCTCCATATTTCATTTTTCTTTCCTTCTCTCTCTCTCCTTCTTTCTTTCTTTCTTTCTTTCTTTCTTTCTTTCTTTCTTTCTTTCTTTCTTTCTCTCTCTCTCTCCTTCCTTCCTTCCTTCCTTCCTTCCTTCCTTCCTTCCTTCCTTCCTTCCTTCATTTCTTTTTTTGAAACCGGGTTTCTCTGATTTCTTTCCAAACTAAGTCTATGCTGGACTCCCATTTATTCCAATATCCATATCTAGATTTTTAGAAGTGGTGTCTTTTTTTTTTTTCGAGACAGGGTTTCCCTGTGTATCCCTGGCTGTCCTGGAATTCCGTCTGTAGACCAGGCTGGCCTCGAACTCAGAAATCCACCTGCCTCTGCCTCCCAAGTGCTGGGATTAAAGAGTGTGCCACCACTGCCCAGCTTCCATATTTCTTTTCTTACTCTTCTCACAAAATTTCACTCCTCCACCTCTCTTTTTTCCTTCTCTGGATTTCTTTTTGGTGCCTAAAATTCAATACTTCTCTATCACAGAGAACAAATTTCATTATGCTTGTTGTTTTCACGTTCCCTCAAAGTCTCTTGTACCACCCTGAGATTGAAATAAAACCTACCTTCTGTATCATACAGTGATTTCTCTAATAAGAATTCTGGTAGATGCAAATTTCCCCATCTTATTACATTGATTAGCAAGTCAAATCTAGCCTTTCAAGTAGACTTTGTTCCAGAAGTAGAAGATGTTTTAGCATAATGTTATAATATTATATATGAATAGATTAAAAAGGAGTGGATCTTCTGTAATATGAGAGACACTAACCACATGTAGTTATTTTAATTGAAATTTGAATAGTTTAAATTAAGTTATTAAAACATTAAATTCTCATCACTCATTGGCCACATTTCCAGAGTTTAATAGCTACATTATATCAGATGGCTAAAATACTAATGCAGGTAATGAACATTTCCACTATTGAGGAAATCCTATCAGACAGAGTTGATATAAATAAGTACTGTCTATCTTTTGATAAAAGAAATAATTGTTCTTTTTGCTTCTTCTTCTTCTTCTTCTTCTTCTTCTTCTTCTTCTTCTTCTTCTTCTTCTTCTTCTTCTTCTTCTTCTTCTTTTTGGTTTTCCAAGACAGGGTTTCTCTGTGTAGCCCTGGCTATCCTGGAATTCACTCTGTAGACCAGGCTGGCTTTGAACTCAGAAATCCACCTGCCTCTGCCTCCCAAGTGCTGGGATTAAAAGCGTGCGCCACCACTGCCCGGCCGTAATAATTATTCTTAAGTAAAAAGTTTTTAGTCAGTTAGAGTTAGTATAACTTGTTAATTTGATAAATATAATTAGGAAAAATTATAAATGTAATAAACAGTGGAGACCAAGTAGTACTTCGTGATAGTCAGGAAAAACAAGTGACCGTCGCTGTCATATTTATCCATCTAGATAGGTTTAGTATTAATCAAAAAAAAAAACCTCTCTCTCTGTCTCTGTCTCTCTTAAGCCATTTCCGGGTGGCAATGTGAGTCTAATCCAATGGCTGCAGAAACCTAGATTTTTCTAGACCTAGGTCTAAGGACATTCATTCTCTTCATTACCAGATTTTAAGAGGACACAAACTGTACAGCTGTCATATCCACACTAAAGGCACACAATGAGGGCTTAGGAGGATGTAACTCTGTTGATAAAGTGTCTTCCTGGCATGCACAAAAGCCGGCATTCGTCCTCAGAGCCACATAAGAAGATCAGATGTGTCAGTATACATCTGTAACCCCAGCACTCTGAAAGTTGCGGCAGGAGTGTCAGTAGTTCAGGATTATCCTCATCTAGCTAGAGAGTTGGAGACCTGCCTGGAACTTAGGAGACTCTGTCTCAAAAACAAACAAAACCCAGACACCATTACCACTTCCCCAGGAAGACCCAAGGCATAGACAAAATACCATGGGCAAAGAAGAAAGGAAGACAATGTATGCTTTTAAAGATTCTCCTAGACATTGCCACCTAGTTCTTCTGTAACTCTGGGCAGGACTTGATCACAATGCCACATTTGATTGCAAAGATTTCAAATTTTATTCATTATTTAGATAGTAACATGCTTATCCATAAATGAGGATTTTCTATGAGACAAGAAAGTGGGTGGTAGAGGACAGCAAAAATTTTTTCCCCTATCATTTATCACATTAAATACGTAATACCGTTAAGGATATTTGAAATTTTTATTTTTAGTTTATGAATGTTTTACTGGTATGTAGGTATGTGTACTTTGTGCGTGTGTGGTGCATTAGATCCCCTGGAACTGGAGTTACAGATGGTTGTGACTTGCCACATACGGTCTGGGAACCGAACCTAGGTCCTCTGAAAGAGCAACCAGTACTTGTAACCACTGAGCCATCACTCTAGCTCCTGTTTAGGAAATTTTAATCAGAGCAATAAACAGAAGTACAACCACTGGACAGTGATTAGTGTACTATGATTTCATCTTCAGAAGATGTGACTCAGTACCCCAAGTAGAATTGAACTGACTAAAACCTTAGAAATGAATATGTGAGTTCAACTCAATGTGGAGAATATGATACAAAGATCAAGAGCTCTTCCATAGATATTTTTATCAAAGAGGTGAGAAATATAATGAAAACACAGGGAAATTAAAATGTAATGCCTGTGGATGAGTGAAGGAAAAAGTGTGTAGTTTACATGATCAAACCATAACATTTTATTGTAGGCCGAAAAATGGAGATCTAGATGTGATCAGCGAGGTATGACTCAGTGTTAAAGAGGACCAGTTTTCTCTAACTACAGCCCATGAGAGCTGATTTTCAGCTTGATAGATTAATGATAACGTTTATGCTAATGACTAGCTGCCAGAAGTGCAAGAGGATTTGGAGAGAATGTGGGAAAATCTCTTTGTAAAGGTCAAAATGTAGCACAAATCTATAGTAATTAAGAAGATGGAAGCGGCTGAGGGACCACTATAGAGAACGGGCATGCGCAGAGCAAGGGCGACACAGCAGATGAAGAGTTGAGTGGTCTGTGGTGAAGAGCACAGACCTTGGAGCCGCACTGCCAAAGTATAAATTACAGCTTTGTCACTTAACAGCTGTGGCTTTGGATAAACTATTAAGCCCTCCGAGTTTCGAATTTCTTATCTCTTAAATAGGGATAAAGTGGTCAATAGTGCATAGAAATGTTACAAAGGCAAGACATGTGCAGCATTCAGAACAACGTGTGTCCCTTTGTAAGTACTGTGAAAGCGCTAGCTATCACGGATGCCAAGATTTAAGGTGTGATAAAGGTCCCCTTAATGAAGCTGCAGGGAGAGGGAGTGATTTAATACCTAGTCATGGAGCAACTGGCTGGCCATATGGAAGAAACAACAGAAAAGGCAGCGTGGAAGAGATAAAAGGAGGAAAGAAGGAAGGAAGGAACCACAAGGTTTGCCACCTCTAATATAACTGACACGATATATTAAATATTTAGTCATCAACTTTTCCATGAAGTACAAGAAAAATGAAGAATGTAAAATATTTTCTTGGTGTATGGGAGATTTTCATTTGTTTATTTATTTAATGTATAGGAGTGCTCTGTTTTGCACATATGCCTGCATGACAGAAGAGGGCTTCAGATCCCATTATAGATGATTGTGAGCTACCATGTGGGTGCTGGGAATTGAACTCAGAACCTCTGGAAGAGCAGCCAGTGCTCTTAACCACTGAGTCATCACTCCAGGTTTGTGTGAAAGATTTAAAAAATGTATTTGTATTTTAGCACAATATCAGTGCAAAGCAATAAAGAAAAGACCGTCAGGTTTCACTCCCAATCAAAACAGAGGAGGATGGAGGTGGTATAAGATTGATAGGTAAAAGTTTATTTAAATGTAGAAAGCCCCCCATTTTATCTCTAAATTTTTGTATATCATACCACAACAGGGTTTGAAATACTGTTTGTAAGTAACAGAAAATGTTAAATAAGCATAATAGTTTATGCATTTTAATTTCCAGGAATACTTATCTGAAGCAAGTTTCTTCTACAAGATTGCTTCTGTTTTGAGCCATGTGATCAACAACTGCTTGCAGCTTTAAAAAATTGGATGCTAACATGGGAGCAAGATAACCAATATTAGTCAAATGTATTGCAGAAGTTTGATTTCAGGATTCAAATTGGAAGTAGGTTGTTCTGATGAAAGAAGCAATATTTTTTCATATCATAATTACTTTTATAATATATTTAACTTGATAGAAATGTCCATCTCCCTTTTTATTTATATGAGAAATTATATGCAAAGGAAATTATATAAATATAGAAAGTACAGCCCAAAGGGCAGAGTCTGATATTGTGTTGATCCTATCCTGCTTACTATGGTAAGAGATAAAATATAGAGTGTATAGTTTTTATGCAAAACTGAGACAGCAGATTGGAAATTTATTTGGCAAATATCTACTAACATTTTAAACTTAGAGATATTAAGATAGATTGTCAATCTGTCTGCTTCCTGGGCTGTGCAATATTCAAAGCTCAGAGTTAAAACTCTGTAAGATATCAAGTAGATGACAGACAACACATAATGATCCCCACAGAAAAATCAAATTACCTGAATGTTCTTTTGTTCCCAAGTGCCCTACAGTTTGCATCCCATTTGAAATATTAATGGACTTCTATATTTTGTTTATCAATCTCTAAAAATTATTAGAACATTAAAGTGATGATGTAGCTGCTGATAGTTATTTTCTTTAGCAGTATAACATAAAAGTTCATTTCTAAAGATGTTTTAAGATAGGAAGCGTTGTATTTGAAACCCTTCAATTTATAAAGGGATAAAAACAAATTCAGTGCCTCTGTCACTAGCCCCTGATGAGCTCTTCCAGGATTTTTGCAGGATTCATTCCCTATGGGAATGACAAGCTACTGTGTCTTTGTTTTTTTCCAGTTGCTGGGCTGACCAAATGAACTTTTATGTTATACTGCTAAAGAAAATAACTATCAGCAGCTACATCATCATTTTAATGTTCTAATAATTTTTAGAGATTGATAAACAAAATATAGAAGTCCATTAATATTTCACATGGGATGCAAACTGTAGGGCACTTGGGAACAAAAGAACATTCAGGCAATTTGCTGGCATCATGACCAAGGCAACTTATAGAAGGCAGTTTATTGGGCTTACAGTTTTAAGAGTGATCACTGTGGTAAGCATGACAGCAGGCAGGCAAGAATGGCACTGTAGCTGTAGCTGAAAGCTTACATCTGATCCACAACTGTGAGGCAGGCAGAGGGAGAGGAAGAGGGAGATGGGGAGGGAGAGGGGCAGGGGGAGGGAGAGAGGGAGAGGCACAGAGAGTGGCACAGAGACAGAGAGGCACAGAGACAGAGAGAGACACAGAGACAGAGAGACAGAGAAACAGAGAATCAGAGACAGTGACAGAGAGACACGGAGACACAGAGATAGAGAAAGGGAGAGTTACGGAGAAAAACAGAGAGTGAGAGAAAGAGAGCACTGACTGGGAATGACATGAATGTTTGAAACCTCGAAGTTCATCTCCAGTGACACATTTCCTCGAACAAGTCCACACCTCCTAGTTATTCCTAAACAGTTTCACTAACTGGAGACCAAGTATTCAACCATTTGATCCCATGGAGGCCATTCTCATTCCAACCATCCCAGACTCCCAGGTGCTGTATCATTTCCTCCCTTCTTCTGTTTTGTTGGCTTCTTCTAATAAACGGAAGTTTCACAGCCTGAGCACATCATCATGATCCTGGAGGAAGTTGATACCTGTTTCTTCTTAGAGAAGTCATCGCTTTAAGGTTTTATCTCTACTCCCTAAGGCTCAACACCTTTAAAGGGACACTGATCTATTTATTTGGACACTCTATGCATTGTGGTTATATCTGCTTTTTCAAGAAAATGAGGATGAATGGTGTGAATTTTTTCTATGGTATACATCCTCAGCCCTTCTCCAAACAATAAACATCAGCATAGAAACTGTTTTTTTTCAGTTTCTTGTCCAGTTTTGCTTTCCTCAGAACTAATCCCTCCTCTGTGGTTCTTCTGTCCTGAAAAGATTTCACATTGCCAGTGTTCCGAGTGTTCATCAGCTAGAGATCATGGGCCCTGAAGCACTGGACTCTTCGACATTGCCATTGGTCATGGTGAATCATTGTCTACTACTTTCAAGCAAAGCCCTCTTCTCTTTGCACTCTGACTCTGTTCATATCTCCATCACACTCCTGATTGTCATCCAGGATAGTCCCTGCCATTATTTGTTGAAGATGGTACTCTATGGACTGCCGTCTTCCAAGTCATGCTTTGACCCATCCATTATCTATATGGATGATATAGTAACGCTTTACTACAGGGAGATCTTGGCTTCTGTGTATGCCCTTGTGGCTCCCAGATGAATCAGTTCTACTCCTGAGATCTATCACTTGGTCTTTTTCCCTACCTTCAATCATCCAAAATTGGACTCAGGGCTTTCTATTTGTCTTTCCTTCTCTTTTATTCTATTTTTTTTTCATGCTAGATTCACTCTATACTCTCAGAAGTGTAAATCACTCTTATGGTAAAACCAGCCTTATTTTGGGACACGAGTAATCACAGTTGCTTGCATATTCCTCTCATCTGTTCTCATCATACTTTTTCCTAAGGGTATTCTTTATCTTGATCCATCATCCTGTGGGAGCCAGGAAGCTGGTTCCCATCAAGATAATGAGACTGCATGGTCATGATCTAGTCACCAGAACAGGATGGGATGTCCAGTGTAAACACCTACAAAAAGAAGGGAACAGGTCATTTACATTGCAAGGCAAGAATAAAAGGAAGAAATGGTGATGGAGCTGGGAAGGAAATTGCAAGTTTTAAAATATATATACATATATTAAAAAATATATATTATTTTAAGTTGCTCTGCACTGTTGTCTGAACAACCATGTTTCTAATCTAATCTATAAAATATTCAGGTTAAGTATGATCATGCCTATTATAGGATTAAACAGAATTTCTCTTGGAGGCTTCTAAATTTGTGGTTTGAATAATTAGTGCTGTCCTCTAGAACAGTAGTTCTCAGCCTTCCTAACGCTATGACCCTTTAATGCAGTCCCTCATGTCATGGTGACCCCCAACCATAAAATTATTTTTGTTGCTACTATATAACTGTAACTTTGCTGCTGTTATGAATTGTGATGTAGATATATTATGCTTGTTTCCTGTCTTGCTTTGGGGATTACAGTTAAGTGATTGGGTGAATCTCAGAAGAGACTTTGAACTTTTAACATTGTTGAGACTGCTATAGACTATGGGAGCTTTTGAAGTTGGATTAAATGTATTTTTTATTATTCAATTTTTAGGTATGGCCCCCATAGACACATATGTTTAGATAAGCCTATGGGAGCCAGAGAGTGGAATGTGATGGTTTGTTTATGCTTGGGCCAGGGAGTGGCACTATTAGGAGGTGTGGCTATATTGAAGTAGGTGTGTCACTGTGGGTGTGAGCTGTAATACCCTAGTCCTAGCTGCCTGGAAGTGGGTATTCTGCTAGCAGCCTTCAGATGAAGACATAGAACTCTCAGCTCTGCCTGCACCATGTCTGCCTGGATGCTGCCATGTTCCCACCTTTAAGATAATGGACTGAACCTCTGAACCTGTAAGCCAGCCCCAATAAATGCTCTTTGCAAAACTTGCATTGGTCATGGTGTCTCTTCACAGCAGTAAAACCCTAACTAAGACAATCTGACATGTGATCCCCAAAGGGGTTATAACCTATAGGCTAAGAACTACGTATGTACTTGTGAGTCCCCAGGATCTTATAAACATCAGGCATTTGTGTATTTGATGAAGATAAGGTTCTCAGCTAAATACTTTGTGACAGGTCAAAATAAAATGATGTATGTTTCCAGGGATAAGCTTTGGAATATCTCTGAATGAAGACAGTTTTGTCTTGAATGCAAGTATACCCAAATATTCCCTTAAAACATCATTTGATATCAGCTGGTGATGTGAAAATAAAATATGAAACTCCAGCCCGCATGTTAATTTCTGCTGGTGAGCAGCTTTGGAAACCAGAGCTCTGGATTTTCATGGTAAAAATGGCATGTATTTCAGACCTTCTCCTAAATTATTTTAAGGTTATCTCTTTAGAAGGGGAAGCATTGAAGTGAGGAGTGGAATCTACCTCTGGCTGGAGACATGATGCTGACTCTTCCCTTAAGCATGGATCCAGCTGGATCAGTAAATCACTTGGCCAACAGACCACACCGCAGATAGGTGGATTCATGTTAGGCCTTGCTACAGAGTAGGAAGAAAGAATGAGAGACAGTGTGCCTTCTGTTCTTTCACCTTCAATGTTGCAGAACTGCCATGAGGTTCTGTTAGGGTTGCCATGGAAAGGTGTCCCTTTTCTTCTTTCTGTATCTTCCCTATGCATGAGAAGTCCCTTTGCCTAATACACTGGGCTTCATGCTTCCTTGAAAGCTTCTCTGATCATACTACACAGCTGCTTGTATGTCATGTGGGTAACCTCCATGCTTGCTTAACTCAAATGGTATGGCCTTTTCTTGTTCTCTCTGTCTCTCTCCTCCAGGCAGCTGCCAAGATTTACAGTTTGCCTGCTGTGGTGATTCTCTTTTAAACTCTACTAAATGGCTCTCAAGCTAAAACATAAACAAACAAAACTACTTCATAGTCAGTATTCAATCTCCCACACACTTAGCTTGTTATCCACCCTCAGTGGTTACCTGCACTTTTTGATAGCACTCAGGCTCATACGTTTGTGTCATCCTAGACTCCTTCGATCTTTTATAAGCAGTAACAATCTAGGCCCTTCCATTGTGGTATTTCTCCATCCTTATCAGATCCTTTACTATAGTTTGAATCCATCCCACCTGTCTTGTTTCCTCCCTGAGACATTGTTCTAACGTCTTAATTACATCTCACTGGTCCTTCCTGCTTGGACCTGGTCCATCTGCCTCACTTTTGACTTTTGTATATAGAGTATGGTGATTCGTATGTGGAAGGCAAGAGAATTGCTTCACATATGGAGGATGAGCATATGTATGTGTGTCTTTTTTTGTTTTTGTTTTTGTTTTGTCTAGACAGGGTTTCTCTGTGTAGCTCTGGCTGTCCTGGAACTCACTCTGTAGACCAGGCTGGCCTCGAACTCAGAAATCCTCCTATCTCTGCCTCCCAAGTGCTGGGATTAAAGGAGTGTGCCACCACTCCCCGGCTGTATGTGAGTCTTTGAGGAGCACTGCTCTAATAATCTATAATCTCAGAATAGTGCCTACCCATGTCTCCGTAGTAATGTTTAGACTAGCGGTGAAGAACTGCAAGTAACAAGATTCCCTTACTCAGGTTTAGACTTTTTATTCTACATAGGGTCTGACAACAGAGGAAGAGGCTAAAGAACTCCCTCCTTACAGTATGGTTAAGAGAAATTCCGAGAGAAGGATTTAAAATGAGAGCGAGAGGGTGGAGAGGTGACTCAGAGAGAGGTAAGCATGAGGATTTAAATTTGAATCCCCAGCACTCATGTTCAATGCCTGCTATGACTGTGTGCTTATAGCTTCCACATTAGGGGACAGAGACAGATGTGTCCCAAGAGTTTGCAGATCAGTCAGGTTAGCAGGAATGGCAAGATTTTAGTTCAGTGAGAGATACTGTCTCAAGGCCAGGGTAGAGATAGCAATAGAGGTGAATACCTAATGTCTTGCTTTGGCTTCCTTAAGTGTGCAAGTGGATGTGAGTGTCCATACATTCATATGAATGCAACACACACACACACACACACACACACACACACACACACACACACACAGAGAGAGAGAGAGAGAGAGAGAGAGAGAGAGAGAGAGAGAGAGAGAGGATAAAGAGAAGAGGAAGAGAACAAGGAGTCTCATAACAGCTATGTAGCAGCCAATATCTCCGAGAGTCAGAAATAAGGAATAGAATCAGAAAATCAGAATTCAACCTAGGCATGGAGATGCTCGGGTAATGAGAAGAAGGAATGAAAACCATCTGTAAGTTGGTGACATTTGTTAGGGGAGAACTGAAAACAGGAATTTAAATAAATTGTATGAATATCCTGTTTGAGCATGTGAGAAAACTTACAGGAAAAACTGTAAGGTAAATCCATGAAATGGTACCCAGTTGAGGATGTGAGCCACTGAGTGTCTCTTTCATGGGGATGATCTTTGGGAAGCAGTTCAGTAGCTACAATCCATCAGCTAGAAGCTCACTTGTTGTGTTTGCAGAGTAGAACAATGCTATGAACAACCCAGGAGAGGGCTAGAAATCTGTGTGATAGCCCCTCAGGGTACACACAGAAGAAGGTAGGCGCCAGAGCAACTCTTCTCAATAAACAGCCCTTACTTGGATGGTGGCCCTATTAACTTGAATATAACACAAGCCTTTTTAGTAACTCGCTTGCTGAAAGACTGAACTAGTTGGGAAAAAAAAAGGCTCAGGCTGGGTATTAATTTCTGTTAATATCCAGGCTGTACATTACAGGACAGACTCAATCCTGCAGGCATTGGGCTCCAATTAGCAGACAGGATCTGGAACAAGAACATTTGCTGGAATAATGCTCTTCAATCAGAGCCTTTCTACTTTGAGGCGTAGTGAACCTCCCTTTTGGCTGAGGGAGAGGATAGGGACATTACTGTATCACCTATAGAGTGGTGGTGATAATCACATGAAGAGCTAACACGTGTTAAACAATCTAAACTCAGGGCCTTGGTCTCAGTGTTCAGAGCTGCGTTATCTTATTTTATTTACTTAATCTTGGTAACAATGTTCTCAGGTAAGTATAATTTACCATTACCAGGACACACATCCTTCCATATTGAAAGCAGGCAACAGGATTCAACTGGGTCACTGTTACGTGGCTTGCTGGGCAATCACGAGAAGACTGTATCACACAGAGTTTGATATTTGTGCCCTCTCACAAAACTGAAATGAACCAATCATCATGCGTCGTTACCTCGAGGATTTGGGATAATATTATAAGGGGTCCAAGAAGGGGGTGGCACCGAGAAGCTGCATAATAAAAGAAAATTAATGTCAGACACTCTCTAATTAAACTCTCTTCTGCTCTCATATATTAAGGTTAAAGTCATAATGAAATTAATTACCACCATTTCCATCCTCCCCCACATGTGCTGGTTTTGCATAAATTGACAGAAAAGGGAACTGAGAAGCAAAAGATCAATAGCCTAAGTCACAATGAAAATGGAGATGTCCTTTGCTCTGGATAATGACTTTTAGCTGTTTCCGTTAAACAATAACGAAAATTTAAGCCTGAAACGTTAAACTCAGAAGGACTGTCAGTTTGCTGAAAGTCCTCTGCCCTCCTGTTCAGTAGAGATTGAATCAGAAAGTCAAGTTCCTGGATCTAGGGCTGAACCAGGCCAGATGATTGTAAGTTAATGCTTGACCTTCCAAAGGCCAGGGGAATGCATAAACGAAAGAATGATGGAGCCATGAGCAGCCTTGATCATACAGTTTCCACATTAGAGTTGGGGTCTTAGTTGGATGAAGTGTTGTAGGTTGGTTTTTGATGATTTCAAACCGTCAGAGGGTATTTGAAAACAAAGGGCAGACACCATAAACACCAACGTGTGTCAGAGATGGCTGGAGAAGAAACCAATACACCATCAATTTCTATGATTAGCGTCTTGGGGAAGCTGCAGAAACATTCAGGGGCTTTAAGTATCTTCTAATGAAGAGTTAATTTCATTTCTTGTTCTCATTCATTCTTGTTTTCCTCATATGCTGGCATTGCTTTGTAATTTCACAGTGTTTGGATTCCAAGCTTCGTGTTCTCAGCTGTGCAGGGGGGCTCTCTGAAGGAAAGGCAAGGTCAACCTTGCAAATTAGATTAATTCATTATGCCGAATCTGCTCTTGTTGTTGCTTGTATAGCCTGCACGTGTTTATGGAGCACCATGATAGTGGAGTATAGCAGTGGTTCTCAACCTGTGGTCATGACCCGTTCGGGGGGTCAAACGACCCCTTCACAGGGAGTTGCTGAAAACCATTAGAAAACATAGATATGTACATTATGATTCATAACAGCAGCAAAATCACAGTTCTGAAGTAGCAATGAAAGTAGTTTTCTTGTTGGGGGTCACCACACCATGAGGAGCTGTATTAAAGGGTCACAGCATTAGGAAGGCTGAGAACCACCATAGTACAGAGAGAAGTACTGTGTTAGCCACTCCCATAAATATGCCTAATTACTGCTCTATTAATTTAAAATTTTCTCTATAATCAAAGTTGGATACCTACACACACATACACAATGTAATTTTTTTAAGTGAAAGGATGATTTTTTTTTTATTAGAACTTAGGAGAAAAACATAGTTGAGGTTAGGTGAAAATCCCAGCCACCATCAGGAATAGAGCTGGAGAAAGGGCATGCCTATCAGGTTAGCATGGACTAGACATGGGCAGTGTATTAAGAAGAAAAAAAAGAGAAGCTTAGGAATGGAAATGGGCTAGAGAGCTGTGGAGAGTCCCACAGCCTAGACAATTAATTATATAAGGCTCTTCCTAAAATGCTCAGTTTTTTCCTAGAGAAACCCCTCACTTCCACAACCCTCGTTGCCAAATAGCAAGTAATTTAAGCTATCTTAGGTATTTTTTGCTGGTGTCTTACAAATACTTGCATGCATTTCTTGAGTTTTCAATTTCAGCCATTATTTACTGTTTCTTGCTATGGAGGATGAAGGTTCACCACTTTTTACTGCCTTCCTTTTCCTCCCAGTCTCTCACACACATCTCTATCCTTTCAGTGTATTTACAATATTGAAATACGTGGATGAATTCGCATCCAGAATTTTAATAACTTTCGCCTTTCAGATGATGGTTACTCTTTTTTAAATTGAAAATTTTTTCCTTTTTTTTAAAAAACATATTTTTTCTTTATTTACACTTCAAATGTTCTCCCCTTTCCTGATTTCCCCTCCGAAAACCCCCCTATCCCCTCGCCCCTCTCCTCATCAACCCACCCTCTCCCTCTTCCTGGCACTGGCATTCCTCTACACGGGGGCATAGAACCTTCACAGGACCAAGGGCCTCTCTTCCATTGATGACTGACTAGGCCATCCTCTGCTGCAACTGCAGCTGGAACCATGAGTCCCACCATGTGTACTCTTTGGTTGGTGGTTTAGTCCCTGAGAGTTCTTGGGGTACCCAGTGGTGCAATTGGTTAGCGTGTGGTACTTAAATTGAATTTTGAAGTATTTTATTTTAAAGTATGTGTATGTGTGTGTGTGTGTGTGTGTGTGTGTGTGTGTGTGTGTGTAGGTTTGTGCATGTGAGGCAGGTACCCACAGAGTCCAGAAGAGGGCGTCAGATCTATGGAGCTGGAATTACAGGGGTCGTGAGCTGCCTCGTGGGCACTGGGCACTGGAAACTTTGTCTTCTGCAAGAAGCAGATCATGCACTTAGCCACGGAGACATTGCTCAAGGCTCCTGGTTATTTTTAAGTAATACTAGTACAGTATTTCCCTTTTAAGGTTCAAGATTTGTTTGTTCTGGGATTAATGATTACTTTTTTTTTTGTAATTCTTTTCTTTTTTCTGCCTTTTAGTTTTATTTACTTGCTTATTTTTTTTTTTTTTCTAGATAAGGGGTTTCTGTGTTGCGCAGGCTGCACTTGAACTTGCAATCCTGCAATCTGAGCCTCAGGAGTTGCTTGGATTGTAGCCTATGCCCCTGTACCCAGCTGACTAATAAAAAGAATTTATCACGGATTTAACCCTCCTCAGTTGTCAAAATCTTCAAAGAACAAATATAGAGGTATTCTGTCATCTTTGGAAAGTAATTTCCCCCAGGATCTTCTCTCTACTCAAATTCAGTGTTTTCCAGGCCTGCTGTTACAGTTTTCTTCAGGATCTCAATACTCCTTCTTTCTCTCTCTCTGTTGTGTTTTATAAAATGGAGCAGGTGCCTCAGTGGACCCAGGGAGGCGCTCCCTCTGAGGAATCAGCCACATGACAGGCTTAATATAAAAGGGAGTTTATTTGGTGGGAAAGGGAAGGGGGGCTGGAGGAAGGAGTAGAGGCAAAGAAAGGAGAGGGACAGAGAAGGATAGAAAGAGAGAGGAAAGAGGAAGAGAGAAAGGTGGTAAGAGACCAGCCTTGATGTGTGTGTATGTGTGACAGAGAGATGGGAGGAGGAGAGAGAGGGAGAGTAAGGGAGAGGGAGAGAGGGAGGAGAGCTGAACAATTATCCTTACAGCATCAGGCGCTTACCTGGCTGTTGCTAGGTAACTGTTGGGCGGAGCCTAGAGCAACCGCTAACTTTGTATCCCTTCAATCATGAGTCCTTGTCTACACTCATTCTCTATTTTAGTGGATTTATCCTTCAGCTTCCAGAGAATAATAGGATGGGAGGAGAAGTTTTTGAGATTTTCAAATTCTAAGCTGCATTTATCCCACCTCCACACCAGATAGTGCAGTTGGATACAGAATGCTACATGGTCAGTCATCTTTCTCAGCTTACAGATCATTGCCGTGCTTCATCGCTTCTACTATTGTTAGTGAGAAGCTAAAATGCCATCATTGTGTTTGATGATGTATGAAATCTATTCTATCTGAATGATTTGTGTGAGCTTGTGCACTTGTGAGTGCATGTGTGTGTGTTGGCTAGTTTTATGTCAGTTTGACACAAACTAAAGCTATCTGAAAGGCGAGAACTTCAGTTAAAACAGTGCCTCTATAAGTCTGGGTTATAAATAAGCCTATAGGGCATTTTCTTGATCAGTGATTGATGAGGAGGGGCCCAGCTCATTGTGGGCTATGCCATTCCAGCTGTTGCTGATCCTGTGTTTTATAAGAAAGCAGTCTGGGCAAACCAGAGGAAGCAAAGCCAGCAAGCAGCACACTTGAGTGGATTCTGCATCAGCTCCTGGCTTCAGTGTCTTGCTCTATTTGAGTTCCTGCCCCGTCTTCCTTCAATGATGGACTATGATGATGAAGAATAAGCCAAATAAACACTTTGGTTTTTTTTTTTTTTTTACTTGATTTTTGGTCATGGTGTTTTATCATAGCAATAGGAATCTTAACTAGGACAGTGATGTGTGTAAGTGTGTGTGTGTGAGAGTTCGAGTGTGTACGTGAGCATTTGCGTGTATGTGAGAGTGTGTGAAAGTGTGTGTGAATATGTGTGAGTGTGCATGTGAATGTGTGTGTGTGTAATATGTATATTAGCATTGGCTAAGTTGAACTAATTACCATACACATTACTTCATGTTTATCAGTTATTCCTGAGAATATTCAAATGTATCTTTTAAAACAATTTTCAAGTTCATGATATTGTTACTGACCATAGTCAATGATGTATTATGGAACACTTGAATTTATTTTTCCTACCTAGGTTAAACTTGCATTAAGAATGCAGATCTCTACCTCCTGCTCCCACATTTCAGGACCAGCTTCCTAACTCCCTGCTTCTCTGAGCTCACCATTTTCAGATGTTGTGTGTAAGCAACATCAGACTGTATTTGGCTTTCTGTGCCTGGCTTTTTTCATGTCATATAAAACTCTCTCCAGGTTCATGCACAAATGTCAGGGAATCCTTTCTTCCAACTCCAGTGGAATCCCATTTTTAAAAATTCATTTAAAAAAATTCATCCATGGCGGGTACAGCTTTATTCAGTATCTTGGCTACTGTCTTTCAAGGGACACGGAGATGCAGATGATTTCTCGATGTCTGTACTGGTTGGTTTTGTATGTCTACTTGAAAAATGCTGGAGTTATCACAGAGATAGGAGTCTCCATTGAGGAAATGCCTCCATGAGATCCAGCTGTATGGCATTTTCTCAATTAGTGATCAAGATGGTAGGACCCATCATGGGTGGTGCCATCTCTGGGCTGGTAGTCTTGGGTTCTATAAGAAAGCAAACTGAGCAAGGCAGGGGAAGCAAGCCAGTGAGGAAAATCCTTCCATGGCCTCTGTGTCAGCTCCTGCTTTCTGACCTGCTTGAGTTCCAGTCCTGACTTCCTTTGGTAATGAACAGTAAAATGGACGTGTAAGTTGAATAAACCCTTTCCTTCCCAACTTGCTTATGGTCATGATGTTTGTGCAGGAATAGAAACCCTGACTAAGACAAATTGGTACCAGCATAGTGGGGTATTCCTGTGACAACCTGACCATGTTTTGAGGAGGACTGTGGAAGGACTTTGGAACTTTGGACTAGAATGGCCATTGGGTGTTAAGAGCTCTGTGGGATGTTCTGTAGGAGCTTGGAAGATAATGTTGAGAACAGTGCAAACGATGGAGGCCTGGCTTGTTAAATTTCAGAGGGATGCTTAAAGACTGTTATTAGGGCCATTGCTATTTTGATTGTGAAGATTCTGTGATTTTGGTTAGCTGGGGCTGAAGAATCAGCTGTAATTAACAAGATAGCAGAATTACTAAAGTGAAACCTTTGCATTACTGGGACAATTGATTCTGGTTAGCTGGAGCTAAGAAATTAGTGGTGATTAAGAGACCAGCATCACTAGGGTGAAATCTTCTGGGAAGTGATTTCTGAGAGCACAGAGAAATTGTGTTCCAGAGGCAGCCACAGTTGCACCTCTTGTTGGCAGCCAGACTTGGTAATGTATAAGAGTCATCCAGATGGTACTGGTTTTGAAACATTAAGAGGTAGCAGCTGATGCTTGGTACTGTAAGAGGCCAGGAGAGGCCATCATTGGTGAAAGTGTAGCCTCAATGACAGTTGAAGGCCCAGAACTTAAGAGGTCATGCAGAGAAGTTGAAGCTTAGCACCATGAAACGAGCCATAAGAGGCTATTTGTGAAAGTACAGTCCAGTTGCAGCAGAAGACAGCAGTGTTTTAGAGATGCTAGTACCGTGAGATGACCACCAAGAACAGCAGCAGCAGTGGAGTACAGGTAACTGGAGTCTAGAAGACAAAGTGTGTTCTACAAAGGGCAGAGCTGGAGAAGTGACCCTTGGAGGAGCCCAGAAAATCGTGAGTGGATCCCAGACAAAGGACATTTAGAGTTTGATTTTGCTTTTAATTGTGACTGTGCCCTGATAATTTTCCTTCTTGAAGTAAGAAAGTATTTTAGTGGAGTCCACAGTTAAGAGTCTCTGAATTGTAAAAAGAATTTGAATTCCAAAAGAGATTGGATATTTTAAAGGAAATTCTAATATGTAAGAATTTTTAAAGACTGTGGGACTTTTAAAGTTATTTAGATGTTCGGGATGAATAGAAAAATGAGGGTTAAAGCTTAATAGTGATGGTTTTGTGTGTCAACTTGACACAGGCTGGAGTTATCACAGAGAAAGGAGCCTCCCTTGAGGAAATGCCTCCATGAGATACAGCTGTAAGGCATTTTCTCAATGAGTGATCAAGGGTGGGAGGACCCATTGTGGGTGGTGCCATCCCTGGGCTGGTAGTCCTGGATTCTATAAGAAATCAAGTTGGGCAAGCCAGGGGAAATAAGTCAGTAAATAACATCCCTCCATGGCCTCTGCATCAGCTCCTGCTTCCTGACCTGCTTGAGTTCCAGTCCTGACTTCCTTTGGTGATCAACAGTAGTGTGGAAGTGTAAGCTGAATAAACCCTTTCCTTCTCTACTTGCTTCGTGGTCATGGTGTTTGTGCAGGAATAGAAACCCTGACTAAGACAATGTCAATGTATGCCCTGTAATGAGGTTATTGGAACACACAGTAGTTCTACTTTTACATGTTCATTTTGTGTAGGAAATGTTATGTGAAATTCCCATAACATTTCATAGGAAAGTTTCCGTTTGAATAATGACCCACCACCAGCCTTGTGCTTCATAAGGTAAGCTGTGCAGTGCTGAAGTTTCCCTGAGTGTAACCCAAAGGTTTACCTGCTAAAGGCTTAGTCCCTAACACATAGAAGATGGTGGAATAGTTAGGAGGCAGGCCCTCATGCAAGGAAGTTAGGTCTTTAGAGACATGTCCTGGAAGAGGTTCTTGGTACATTGGCACCCGTCTCTTTCTCTTTCAATTTCAAGTCATCTTGAGGTGAGCAGTTTCCTCTATGAGCTATTACTGTGATGCTGTACCTTGCTACAGAATCCAAAGCAACAGAGCCAACTGATGGATATATAATTTAATTTATCTGTTATGTTTTCTCATCTGTGAAGATAAAAATCAAACAGAGTTCTAGAAGATCTACTTAGAAGAGGTCTATCCTGATGTCCTGGTTGAAGGGGAAGCTTTGCACCGAGTTTGAATAGTATTTCTTTTTTTTATTATTATTAGATATTTTCTTTATTTACATGTCATATGATTTCTCCTTTCCCAGTTTCCCCTCCCCCCACCAAAAAAACCCAAAAAACAACAACAACAACAACAACAACAACAACAACAAGAACAAACCCTCCCCACTTCCCCTGCTCGACACCCCACCCTCTCCCAATTACTGGCCCTGGCATTCCCCTACACTGGGGCATAGAACCTTCACAGGGCCAAGGGCCTCTCCTCCCGTTGATGACCGACTTGGCCATCCTCTATTATACACATGCTTCCAGAGCCATCAGTCCCACCATGTGTACTCCTTGGTTGATGGTTTAGTCCCTGGGAGCTCTGAGTGTACTAGTTAGTTCATATGGTTGTTCGTCCTAAGGGGCTGCAAACCCTTCAGCTCCTTTGGTCCTTTCTTTAACTCCTTCATTGGGGACCCTGTACTCAATTCAATGGATGGCTGTGAGCCTCTACTTCTATATTAGTCAGGTACTGTGAGAGCCTCTCAGGAGACAGCTATATCAGGCTGGAGTGCCCTTCCTTCAGTCTCTGCTCCATAGTTAGTCTCTGCAACTCCTTCCACGGGTATTTTGTTTCCCCTTTTAAGAAGGAATAAAATGTCCACATTTTGGTCTTCTTCCTTCTTGAGTTTCTTGTGATTTGTGGATTGTACTTTGTGTATTCCGATCTTCTGGGATAATATCCACTTATCAGAGAGTGCATACTATGTGTGTTCTTTTGTGATTGGGTTACCTCATTCAGGATGACATTCTCCAGATCCACCCATTTCCCTAAGAATTTCATAAATTCATTGTTTTTAATAGCTGAGTAGTACTCCATTGTGTAGATGTACCACAATTTCTGTATCCATTCCTCTGTTGAGGGACATCTGGGTTGTTTCCAGTTTCTGGCTATTATAAATAAGGCTGCTATGAACATGGTGGAGCATGTACCCTTATTACATGTTGGAGCATCTTCTGGGTATATGCCCAGGAGTGGCATAGCTGGGTCCTCTGGTAGAATTATGTCCAATTTCCAGAGGAACTGCCAAACTAATTTCCAGAGTGGTTGTATCAGCTTGCAATCCCACCAGCAATGAAGGAGTGTTCCTCTTTCTCCGCAACCTCTCCAGCATCTGCCTGTCAGATGCCATCACCTGAGTTTTTTATCCTAGCAATTCTGACTGGTATGAGGTCGAATCTCAGGGTTGTTTTGATTTGCATTTCCTTGATGACTAAGGATGTTGAACATTTCTTTAGATGCTTCTCAGCCATTCGTTATTAATCAGTTGAGAATTCTTTGTTTAGCTCTGTACTCCATTTTTTAATAGGGTTATTTGTTTCTCTCTAACTTCTTGAGTCCTTTGTATATATTGGATATTAGCCCTCTATCAGATATAAGGTTGGTAAAGATCTTTTCCCAATTTGTTGGTTGCTGTTTTGTCCTATTGATAGTCTTTTGCCTTACAGAAGCTTTGCAACTTTATGAGGTCCCATTTGTCAATTCTTAATCTTAGAGCATAAGCTATTGGTGTTCTGTTTAGGAAAATTTGCCCTGTGCCTATGTGCTCGAGGATCTTCCCCACTTTCTTTTCTATTAGTTACAGTGTATCTGGTTTGATGTGGCGGTCCATGATCCACTTGGACTTCAGCTTTGTACAAGGAGATAGGAATGGATCAATTTGCATTCTTCTACATGCTAACCACCAGTTGAACCAGCACCATTTGTTGAAAATGCTGTCTTTTCTCCACTTTATGGTTTTAGCTCCTTTGTCAAAGATCAAATGACCATAGATGTGTGGGTTCATTTCTGGGTCTTCAATGTTGTTTGATTGATCTACCTGCCTGTCACTGTACCAATACCATGCAGTTTTTTATCACAATTGCTCTGTAGTATAGCTTAAGGTCTGGGATGGTGATTCCACCAGAGATTCCTTTATTGTTGAGAATAGTTTTGGCTATCCTGGGTTTTTTTGTTATTCGAGATGAATTTGCAATTGCTCTTTCTAAGTCTGTGAAGAATTGAGTTGGAATTTTGATGGCGATCGCATTGAATCTGTAGATTGCCTTCAGTAAGATGGCCATTTTTACTATATTAATCCTGCCAATCCAAGAGCATGGGAGATCTTTCCATCTTCTGAGATCTTCTTCGATTTCCTTCTTCAAAGACTTGAAGTTCTTGTCAAACAGATCTTTTACTTCCTTAGTTAGAGTTACACCGAGGTATTTTATATTATTTGTAACAATTGTGAAGGGTGTTGTTTCCCTAATTTCTTTCTCTGCCTGTTTATCCTTTGTGTAGAGGAAGGCCTCTGATTTGCTTGAGTTAATTTTATATCCAGCTACTTTGCTGAAGTTGTTTATCAGGTTTAGGAGCTCTCTGGTGGAATTTTGGGAGTCACTTAAGTATACTAT